>MU715597.1:165152-215431 GCA_026770625.1 Nicotiana glauca | reverse complement strand
GGCTTTGTAAGTTGTAAACTTGTTAAGTAATTAAGCATGTTGGGTATGTTTTGAAAAAGAGTGATTTCATTTATAAATTGGTTAATCCTTTGGCTAATAAGTAATGAAAAATACAGGGGTAACACGTGGGATAGGAAAGGCACCCAGGTCCGCCTGACTGGGGCTACCCGGTCGGGCGCCGGTCATGTCCCTCGATTTGGGGCGTGACACCCGAGCTAGGTAGACCCCTGTTACTCTACCTTGCAGTACTAGATGGAGCATTTGGTTGTGTTCTGGGGCAGCATGATGAAACGGGGAGAAAAGAGCAGGCCATCTATTATCTCAGTAAGAAGTTCACCCCGTATGAGGCCCGATATTCTCTGTTAGAATACACCTGTTGTGCCTGACTTGGGTAGCCCAGAAATTGAGGCACTATTTCTGTGCTTACACCACGTATCTCATATCAAGAATGGACCCATTGAAGTACATCTTTAAGAAGCCCATGCACACTGGCAAGTTTACCAGGTGGCAAATCCTGCTGAGCGAGTTCGACATTGTCTACGTAACTCAGAAAATAATCGAAGGACATGCATTAGCAGACCACCTCGCAGAAAACCTTGTGGACGGAGAATATGAGCCCTTAAAGATGTATTTTCCTAATTAGGAGGTATCATTTGTAGGAGAAGACATTACAGAATCCTATGACGGTTGGAGAATGTTTTTCAATGGAGTATCGAATTTCAAAGGAGTTGGCATAGGAGCAGTCCTAATATCAGAAACTGGCTAGCATTATCCGGTGCACCAACAACATGGCCGAGTACGAAGCCTGCATCTTGGGACTCAAGATGGCCATTGACATGAACATTCAAGAATTGCTAGTGATCGGAGAGTCAGACCTCCTTGTACATCAGGTCTGAGAAGAATGGGCAACTAAGAATTCCAAGATACTCCCGTATTTGCATCATGTACAGGAGTTGAGGAAGAGATTCACAAAATTCTGGCATGTTCCCAGAGTCCAGAATGAGTTTGCCGATGCATTGGCAACCCTATCATCTATGATTCAGTATCCAGATAAGAACTTTATAGATCCTATTCCGGTGAAGATTCACGATCAGTCAGCTTATTGTGCTCATGTCGAGGAAGAAGCGAACGGAAATTCTTGGTTTCATGATATCAATGAATATTTGACAAAGGGAGAATACCCCAAACTTGCAAATACTACTTAGAAGCGCACACTCCGGAGGTCATCTAACAATTTCTTTCACAGCGGAGGAATCTTGTATAGGAGAACTCCTGATTCGGGATTACTAAGGTGTGTCGACGCAAAGGAAACATCTAAACTGTTAGAAGAAATCCCTGCTGGGACCTGCGGTCCACATATGAACGGTTTTGTCTTAGCCAAGAAGATACTCCGGGCAGGTTATTTTTTTTTATGACTATGGAAACAGACTGCATCCAGTATTTCCGAAAGTTCCATTGCTTTCAGATAAATGCAGACATGATAAAGGTACCTCCAAACGAGCTTACTATAACAAGCTCTCCAAGGCCGTTCGCCGCTTACAGAATGGATGTCGTCGGACCTATCGAGCCCGCCGCATCAAACGGGCACATGTTCATTCTAGTGGAAATTGATTATTTCACCAAATGGGTTGAAGCAGCATCATACGGGACTAAGAAAGTTGTGGTAGACTTTGTCCGCGACCGCATTGTTTGTTGATTCGGGATTTGATGAAATCCATGTGTGAAACTTTCAAGATCAAACACAAGAATTCTACAGCTTACAGACCTCAGATGAACGGAGCTGCAGAAGTCGCCAATAAGAATGTCAAGAAGATACTAAGGAAAATGATAGAAAAGCATAAGCAGTGGCATGAGAAGTTATCAGTTGCTTTGTTGGGATACTGCACCACAGTTTGCACGTCAACCGGGCAACTTCCTATATGTTGGTTTATTGTACAGAGGCAATCATTCCCGCCGAGGTAGAAATTCCTTCCTTGAAGATCATACAGGAAGCAGAACTCGACGATGTAGAATGGGTAAAGAGCCACTACGAGCAGTTATCCATTGTAGATGGAAGAAGAATGAATGCAGTTTGTCATGGTCAGCTTTACCAAAACAGAATGTCCAGAGCCTTCAACAAAAGAGTCAAGCCAAGACGATTCACACTAGGGCAACTGGTGTTAAAGAAGATTTTTCCGCATCAAGATGAAGCCAAAGGGAAGTTCTCTCCCAATTGATAGGGCCCGTACATGGTTCACTGGGTTCTAACAGGAGGAGCCCTCATACTTGCAGAAATGGACGGAGAGGTTTGGCCAAAGCCGATCAATTCAGATGCAGTCAAACAATACTATGTGTAGCATTTATGATTTCTTTGTATAATGTAATTTGAACTATGCCTGACCTGATTCCCATTTAAGAGGGGATACGTAGGCATCCCTATGGGTTTTGTCACAATTTAATAAGATTTTCATTTCCCCCGCAATTGGAAACTGGGGCAGAATTTTGAGAAGGACTCTCAAAATTCCGAAGTAACTTCAGTCGATCGTCGCAAGCAGCCGTCAAAAGTAGCAACCCAGTAAACTGGGGCAGAATTTCGAGGAGGATCCTCAAAATTCCGGAGCAAAATAGGTTACAATGTCTTGAACCGCGTCGCAGTCGTCGGTTCATCTAAAGAAAAATTATTTTCAATTATATATTTATGTTACACTTTACTAAATCATGCATATCTATTATCAAATTGCTTTGTTTAGCGACGCTACCCCAATGATACATAACATCACTAAAAACAGAGCCAAGCAGGACAGGCAAAGTTCACGGGGATACGGACTAACCTTCCCCCCCTCTACAAAACTCACAATTTTTCTTTGGACGCAGGCACCCAAGTTGCAAATCACCGAATACATTTATACACTCATACTTTTCGGGAATACGACCCTCAAAACCATCACCTATTCACATTTTCCATCCACACACAACATCCCCAGCAACCACAATATCAATGTCAAATATCAGCTATCAAGCCATCAGCTAAGAGATTTTACTACTGTTCGCATTTTAATTTTCTGCATTGTATAAGGCTACCTTTCTGCCTTCCGAGGTTAAGCTCTACCTCCATCCTACATGGCTGAAATATCGCCACTTTATTTTTCTGCATGGCTGAAAAACTGCCACCTTCTATCCTACATTTTGCATGGCTGAAATATCGCCACTTCATTTAAATCTTGCATAGGCTGAAAGATTGCCACTTCATTTAAATCCTGCATCGACTGAAAGATCGTCATTTTACTTACATTCTACATGGCTAAAATATCGCCACTTCATTTAAATCTTGCATCGGTTGAAAGATCGCCATTTTATTTATGTTTTGCATGGCTAAAACATCGCCACTTTATTTAAATCCTGTATCGGTTGAAAGATCGCCATATTCATTTAAACCTTGCATGGCTGAAAGTCGCCACCTTAATTTATGCTCTTATAGGCTGAAAGATCCCCACCTTTTGCATTTCATGGGTTGAAAGATCGCCAAATTATCCAAGGGCATCATTGTTCGGAGGCACCATCTTCATGGCCCGAGAACGCCATGCCATGGCCTGCAGACTCCTTTATCTCTTGCATATCATTATTCAAAGGCATCATCGCTCAAAGGCATCATTCTCATAGCCCGAGAGCATCATTTCATAGCCTGCGAATCCTTTATTATATGCTTCATGGCCCAGGACATCATGGTCTAAGGACGTCATCCTAACTGTCCAAGGACAGCATTCATGGTCCAACGGGAACTTGCATCACGTTTAAATTTATGCACAATATATGTTCGTATTGCTTATTTGCAGGTAAACCAGCTAGCAACGGCCATCTCAGTAGGAGCAATCCCACTCCAGTTCCCGCAGCCCTACTAGACTATAACCATCCACCCTAACCGAAATATCGCGTCTGTTCTTGAAAGATCTCCATCGGCATACTCTGCCGACGGATCCTGAACTACATACGACCTGATTCTTGTAAGACCAGGGATATGTAGGTAGATCAGAAACCAGAGCACGGTCAAGTCCTTGAAACTATTTTTGCTCGGTCAAAATCGGCCATCATGTCTTTACCCGACAACTCTTTCATCCTTCCCGGGTAAAGAGGGGCAGCTGTTGATACCTAATTTTTCCCTATGTATTTTTATATACAAAATACTTTCAAAATAACATATATAAGCATACCCAAGTATTTTAGTATTTTTCTCAATTTTTAAAGACTTTAAGAATCAATTTATTGTCCATTTTAGCCATATAAAAATCCAATAATTATTCCCAAGATTATTATTTTGGTGAATAAATTATTTTATTCTCATATTTAAATCAAAATATAGTTAAGGTAATTTTTGTATATTTTTATGAATTTATTTGGTATTTTTAAAGATAAATTGCATTTTTTTAATTATAAATTGGTCCTAGTATTTTTGAATTAATATTTATATATTATTAATTAGTTCAGTACTTTTAATCTACTTTTAAAATTATTTTTACTATTTTTACAAAATAAAAAGCGAAAAAGCTGGCTATTTAACATTTAGCCTCATTTATTTTAATTACAACCTATTTTACATTTCAATCGTAGCCCTTAAATTGACCCAATTCTATTAATCAGCTCAATTTTATTTCTTACCCGGCCCCAACCCAATTTAAAAACCCACCTGTTTCCCATTATTGATCCAGGCTGTTGATCATTTTGATCAACGGCCATAAATTCCCCTTATCATTTTTAACCCTAATGACCTACCCTAATCCTTCATTCTCACCTGGCCCGCCGCCTTTGAATCCCAAACTCTCTCATATCCTCTCAACAGCTCTTCAAAACCCTAGGCTCCTCCTACCTTATTTCACCATGTTTTCACCTAAATCCATGGCTTCCCAGGCCATGGATGGTCTGTACTCACCCCTCTCCACTATTAGACCTTGGGTGTTCGAGGTTTTGAAGGCTGACTTCGATGGTTCTCTTTTCAGATCTTCTCATATCTGTAGTTCTATGGCCTCTCCGACCATGCTCCGGTATACTCAAGCATTAGAAGCCTGATTCCTGACCTTATCGACCCAGGATCTGATTTTTCTTCCAAGCCTTTCTCATTCCTAGGGTTTCTCCAAAACCCTATTTTTCGAGGTTCTTCACTGTTTATTTTCTTAAATCTATGGTATATTTGTGTTCTACTGAGCTTCTGAAGTGTTTTCCCAAAATTTTCTTTTCAAAATCGTTTCTGGAAAAATTTTCAAAAGATCTTTTTGATTCTATCTGATTCTTTCTTTATGTGTGTTTGTCTGTGTTATGCTGGTATGGATTCTTTACTACGCATGTACTGTCCTTCTACTTTTCTTTTTCTATACATGTGCTCACACGTTAATCCATATTATGTTTTCCTTACTCTTCTACTACATGTGTTTACCGTTGAGTTCTTTGATTTGTGTTTGCTTTACTAGACCCTGTTCGTGTTCTTGCTAAACGGGTTTCATCTATTTTTGTTTAAGTTTGTATTACCTCTTTCTTCTGAACTTGTTTAAGTTTCAAGTTTTCTCAAACATGATCGCCATGACCTTGAATCTGTGTTCTTTTTTGTATCATGTCTGTTTGTTTCTCATAAGTCTTACGAAAAGACTTCTGAGCCTCTATCAAGTGGTTTGCCTTCTCATCTTTATTGTTTGATTCAATTTCAAACCCTAGTATTTAGGGTTTCCTTGGGCAATTTTGATTTTTATGATCGAGATAGGGTTCCACTTTGGGACCATGGACTCTCAGACTCACTATGAGTCTGCAAATTGAACATTTATCTCTTTGCTTATGATTCTGAACTTCTCTTTGATTAAACTATCTTCTAAATAACTTGACAGTCTCTTGTTGATTCACATATTTGTGTGCTTTATATATGAGAACTCTTCTTTCAAAAGTTTTTACCAACTAATTAATTGATTTTGAAATCGTCTAATGGGGTTTGATTGATTGCTGCTGATTTCCCTTAAATGAATCCTCTTTACCTATTCCTGACTTGGTCCATTCGAGTTAAGCATGTAATTTTGATTTTTACTGGTTGTTTGATTGATTCCCTTTCCTTTTTTCACAAACCGTGTACCATTGTATTTTGCTTTAAATAACACCTATGTATTTACCCTTCATTGTACTGCTTGGAAAATATTTTTTTGGTTAACTCTTACCTTAATTATCTTTCACCCATTGGAAATTAGAATCCCTTAATTAAAGGGAGATTGATTTCAATGTTATTCCCTTACCTTTCTTACTCGTTTTCCGCACTATAAAAGGGACTACCCTTCTGCACTTTTGAGAGGACTTGGAATTCAAGACCTCGAACCTTTAGTTCAATACTTTCAACTTACTACACACTTACAATACTGCTTTGAGTTCAATACTCTCACAACATTCTGTTCTTTCTGAGATCTTTCGGAACTATTTGCATGCAACTTGGCTTTTCAATACTACTGTTTTACTTGTTTGTTTTCCCTGAAACTAGTCTGTTCTAATTTAACTTTCCTGCCTCAGCCCTATGTGCTTATTTACAGTTTTCTGCAATCCTTTACTCTGTTGTTCATGTTCAGTGATTAATGTTAACTATGTATGTTCTTTCCTTGCATTTGTTTCTGTTGTGAATCCCTACCCCTATTTCCTTCTATGTGTTTGAGTTAAGGCTCATGGCCTGGCAGTATCCATATTGCTGCCCAGGTCTGAACTTGATCCTCAATGGATCCTAATTCCTAACTTTGGCTAAACAGGTTGGTCAGGGGTGTGCCAACACTCTTAATTTTTGGGCATGACCACCACCCTGCCATGACCTTCCCTAATTCCCCTCTATGCACTTACACTTACTCTTAGACTTTAAGTTCTGCCCCCCTCCTATGAGCCTTGCTTTGGGACCTTGAGTTCCCTCTGAACTTGGACTTTTGAGGGCTGGCCCTTCCACACTGCACTATAATCTAATTCTGCAATGTATTTGGGGTGTAAACACTGCCCGGATTCCCCTTGAGGCTCTTGGGAACTTTGACACATCCCAAATAAGAGAAAGGATTTTGGAAAACTGATCTTGGAAGTTGGTTTATCTTATATTTTTAGATCTTGAGTCTGAATTAGGCTGTTTGGTTGTAGCTTGAACTTTTGATGTAATTTTACTTTTCTGATTCATTCGGATCTGTAATAATTTGTAATAACTATGGGGTTCTAGTAAAAGGGGAACGTCACTCATGTATACATATGGGTAGACATCATGCTTTAGGTATTTATTTCTGTAATCACAATCTGCTCTTTTGCTTATGCATTTCACATAGAAATCCTGTCTAAATGTTATGCATTACATGTAGAAATCTTGCCTATAAGTTGTTTCATTATTTCATATAGAAATCTTGTCTATAAGTTGTGCATTACATATAGAAATCTTGCCTATAAGTTATTGCATCAATACATATAGAGACCATGCCTATAGGTTTTCTGCATATAGAAATCATGATCGTAGGTTTTCTGCACTTCTGCATATACCCCTGTCATTAGGCAAACAGTCTCTAGGTTAAAATAATAACAAGTTGCATCCAATAAATCATGCCTATAGGATTCTTGCATCTCGATAATCGTTTTAAAATCAATAACGCTTAGAAATCATGCCTATAGGAGCAGTCGTTTGGATCTGATTCATCTATTTCATCTATAAGTCTGAAATCAGTAATAATGTTATTTAATATCTGCGGAATTTAGTTGGTTCTAAAATCAGTAACCATTCTTTTAAAAAAATCAAATACTTCCACCTAGGGAAGCAGTAGGTAATTGATTAACTGTGTCAGTCCTTGATAAACTACAACCAGACAAGGCCTAATTCGGACTTCTCATCTGAGAAATATGTGATGAAGCAGCATGTCCTAACGCTAAATTTAATTCAGACTAAAACCAATATCTGCAGTCATGCTAGATAATTTGGTTCTTTTTTAGGAGGCCTGCTTGAGCCTTTTAACTGCTATGTGTTTCCCCAACTGTTTTATGTGTTTTATTTGTCGCATTAGAATTTTATCCTTTCAAACTCTGAAAAGCCCCAATCTCCTTTCCTTTTAGGACTAGTAGTCCCAAATGCCTCCGGAATTGATAGGATTGGGATGGGTAACGACATGCAATAAGTAACGATACTATCTCGCATTTTAATACCTTAATGAGGTGGGAAAGGGTAGATATGATGACCACACGATAACACCACATGTATAAACGGTTACCGGGTGTTGTGTGGGGTGATCCATATTATTTATAAACCTAGGACCCCTTCCCTCTTCACTTGTTTACTTCCTTTTCTTTTTCCAGAATTTTTTAAAAAGCTATTGACTTTCAGTTCTTTAAACTTCCTCTTTTACTTCAGTCACTTAAAAAATCTCTTTTTTAGTTATTTGATTTCCAACACTGTTTCTTTTCCAAACCTCTGCCTCTTTTACTCCTTTGTCTGATTATTTGTACCAATTATTTGACCCCATGTTCCTGCACTTGTATATCCTTTAAATAATTATGAAATCGTCTATTTTTGAATTTCGGTATGCTTTAAACTTTAATACTTCCCTTATTGCAATCATTATGTGAAAGCTATTTTGTTTGCTTATTAGTTGTTTAAAGTCACAATTGTAGCATCGCCGGGAACCACATTAGTGGATCTTGAGGGGTGCCTAACACCTTCCCCTCGAGATAATTTCAAGCTCTTACCCATTCTCTGGTTCTTCTTCTTTTAAGTTAAATTTCTTCTTAGTGTCCTAATGCACTTAATCAATAGGCGGCGACTCTTCTAAATTGCAAACCCAATTCCTAAAAGGAAAAGAGTTGTCCACCCAAATGTCATAAACCCGATTTCTTGAGGAAAAAGGGGCATCGACAACAATTAAACCAAAGAAGATCATACATAATATCTCTTGACCGAATCGAAATTGATGGCCATTTCTACACACCTACCTTTTATATATGTTAAATACAAAGCACCATTTGACAACACTCTAGTTACAATGAACGACCCCTACCAATTTGGGGCGAACTTGCCTTTGGTCTCAGCCTGATGTGGAAGGATACGTCTCAACACTTGCTGACCCACTTCGAACTTTTGTGGGCGCACCTCCTTATTATATGATCTTGCCATTCTCCATTGATACAACTGGCCATGACACAGTGCTGCCAATATTTTGTCATCGATAAAACTCAATTATTCCAGGAGGGTTTTGATCCACTCATCATCATCAATTTCGGCTTCTGTGACAATTCGAAGGGTTGGGATTTCCACTTCTGCGGGTATTACTGCCTCGGTGCCATACACCAACAAATAAGGAGTCGCCCCTACTGAAGTACGAACAGTAGTGTGATAACCCAGCAATGCAAAAGGCAGATTTTCATGCCACTGTATAGAACCCTCCACCATTTTTTGAAGTATCTTCTTTATATTCTTGTTGGCCGCCTTAACTGCTCCATTTGCCTTAGGGCGGTAAGGGGTGGAATTACGATGTAAAATCCTGAACTACTGACATACCTCTTTCATCAGATGACTATTGAGATTAGCCCCATTGTCTGTAATGATCACCTTTGGTATCCCAAACTGACAAATGATGTTTGAGTGCACAAAATTGACCACCGCTTTCTTGGTTACAGACTTGAATGTTTTGGCCTCAACCCACTTGGTGAAATAATCAATGGCCACCAGAACAAACCTGTGCCCATTTGATGCTGCTGGCTCAATTGTCCCAATAACATCCATGCCCCATGCGACAAAAGGCCACAGTGCAGACATTGTGTGCAATTCCGATGGTGGAAAGTGAATCAAATCTCCATGCACTTGGCACTGATGACACTTGCGCACAAAACTGATACAATCTCGCTCTATAGTGAGCCAATAATAACCTACTCAGAGAATCTTCTTTGCCAATACGTACCCACTCATATGCGGTACACAGACTCCGGAATGGATTTCGGTCATGATAGTTGTGGCCTGTCTCGCATCTATGCAACTTAACAGCCCAAGGTCTGGGGTTCTTTTATACAATACCCCTCCACTGAAGAAAAATCCACTTGCCAACCGTCGAATTGTTCTCTTTTGATCACTTGTGGCCTGTACTGGATACACTTCCATTCTGATGTATTCTCTGATATCATGAAACCAAGGCTCACCATCAAGTTCTTCTTCCACCATATTATAGTAAGCATGTTGATCATGGACCTGAATCTGCAACGGGTCCACGTAAGCCTTATCTGGATGATGTAACATCGATGCCAAAGTAGCCAAAGCATCAACAACCTCATTATGAATCCTCAGAACGTGCCTAAACTCTACTGATTGAAATCGTTGAAAAAAATCATGCAAACATTGTCAGTACGGTATGAGCTTTAAATCCTGTGTTTCCCATTCTCCTTGAATTTGGTGCACCAGAAGGTCCGAGTCACCCAAGACCAAGACTTCCTGGACACCCATGTCTATAGCCAATCTCAAACCCAAGATACATGTCTCATACTCAGCCATGTTGTTAGTACAGTAGAAATGAAGCTGGGCCGTAACAGGGTAGTGATGCCCTATTTCAGAAATAAGTATCGCTCATATCCCAACGCCATTTGTGTTGGCAGCCCCATCAAAGAAAAGTTTCTATCCTGGGTTTTTGACCTGTTCCAACTCATCAACATGCATCACCTCTTCATCAGGGAAGTATGTCTTCAAAGGTTTATATTCTTCATCCACCGGATTCTCAGCCAAATGGTCAGCCAATATTGGCACTTCATCGCAGTCTGAGTCATATAGACGATGTCAAATTCTATGAGCAAGATTTGCCACTTTGCGAGCCTCCCTGTGGGCATATGCTTTTGAAAGATATACTTCAACGGATCCAAGCGAGAGATGAGGTAAGTAGTATAAGATGACAAATAATGTTTCAACTTCTGCGCTACCCAAGTTAGGGCGCAACATGTCCTCTCAAGATGAGTATGCTTAACCTCGTAAGATGTGTAATTCTTTCTGAGATAATATATGGCCTGCTCTTTCCTGTCGATGATGGCATGCTTACCCAACACACAACCAAATGAATTCTCCAAAACCATCAAATACAGAATCAAAGGTCTCCCAAGTTCTGGCGGGACCAACACAGGTGGGTTTGACAAATACCCTTTTATCTTATCAAATGCTTCTTGACACTCATCTGTCTACTTGACTGCAACATCCTTCTTCAATAGCTTGAAGATAGGCTCACACGTTGTCGTAAGCTGAGCAATAAACCTGCTGATGTAATTCAACCTTCCTAACAAACTCATCAAATCAGTCTTGTTCCTCAGAGGTGGTAATTCTTGGATAGCTTTGATTTTTGATGGGTCTAATTCAATACCTCGACGACTGACTATGAATCCCAACAATTTTCCAGATGGAACACCAAAAGCGCACTTTGCAGGATTGAACTTAAGATTGTACCTACGAAGCCTTTGGAAGAACTTTCTCAGGTCTCTGACGTGGTCAGACTGCTTCCTGGTCTTTACAATTACATCATCCACATAAAACCTCGATCTCCCTGTGTATCATGTCGTGGAATATTATTGTCATTGCCCTCATGTAGGTTGCCTCAGCATTTTTCAGACCAAAAGGCATGACCCTGTAGCAGTATGTCCCTCATGGCGTGATAAATGACGTCTTTTATGCATCGTCCTCATCCATTAAGATCTGGTGATAGCCCGCATAACAATCCACAAAAGAACCAATCTCATGTTTTGCACAATTATCAATCAATATGTGGATGTTTGGCAGTGGGAAGTTATCCTTCGGACTCGCCTTGTTGAGATCACGGTAATCGATGCACACCTTGGTCTTACCATCCTTCTTTGGCACAGGCAAAATGTTGGCTAACCAAGTGCGATACCGCGTGACTCGAATGACTTTTGCATCAAACTGTTTGGTGACCTCTTCTTTGATCTTCACACTCACATCAGTTTTAAATTTTCTCAGCTTCTGTTTGACAGGGGGAATGCCGGGTCAGTGGGCAATTTGTGAACCACCAATTCAATGCTTATACTCAGCATGTCGTCATATCACCATGCAAAAATATCTTTGTATTCGAACGGTGCTTAATTATCTCCTCTCTGAGTTGTGATTCAAAATGGACACTTATTTTAGTTCCCAGATATCATCTTGATCCCCTAAGTTGATTGCTTCTGTATCACTCAGGTTAGGCTTAGGTTTTCTTCAAAATGGTTCAACTCTTTACTAATCTCTTCAAAGGCCTCATCATCATCATATTCCAATTCGACATCACACTCAATTTCTTGTATTATTATTTTAGAATTAGATTGGCTTTTAAGATTGGGCCGGAGATTCCTCATGCATGTCATGTTATTGAAACTAGCATAAAAAGAACTGTACAAGAAAGAAAGAAAAACAAAAATAAAACTATCAGGAGTGAAGAAGAAGGGAAATTGCATTTCCTTGAAATTAAAGATAACCAGGTTTAACGCATCCAAATGGATGGAACATAGAATCTGAATTACAACCCTGGAACAATCCAGATAAACTGAAAGAAAAATCAAAGCCGACAATCAAAACTCCCTCCGAGTAGGAAGATGAGTAGCTTCCCAATTGTTGATCTTTGCACTTGGCCTAACGAATTGCACATCAGCCTTGCTCGAACCCTCTCCAGCTTCTACCATATTTACATCGCCGAACAACTTTTCAAACCTTTCAAGAAACTCCTTATCAGGACCAACCACAGAACCGGGAACTGTTGTTACTGGGCGTTTCTCGGTGCCAGGCCTAACAAATGATCTGGAGAGACGTGGGACAGGCTTTGGAAGAACCCATTCCCTCTGTTTCAACTTTCTGGCTCGTCTCACGTCTGTAGTTGTGGGCTTAAATCCCAAACCAAAGGTATCCAAGTTTTTGGGAAGAGACATTGGCTATACGATGCCTTATAAAGAAGCACCCAAATCCTTGCCGGGTACGAAGCCATTCTTCAACATCTCAGAAGCCACCATGACTGATGCAACCGTTACTTTAGGAACCGGAATGCTTTTCCCTTCTGGGATCTTCTTAACCGATACTGTATCAAAAACCTGACAGGCCCACAGCCCCTTGTTGTCTTCAACTTTAATGAATGGTATAATGGCATCACTGTGAGCACACAAATTATCCTCACCTTTCACCACGATTTCCTATCTGTCCCATTCAAATTTAACCATCTAGTGCAGGGTAGACGGTACTACCTTGGCAGCATGAATCCAGGGTCGACCTAGCAAAAGATTGTAAGAAACCGCCACATCCAGCACCTGGAATTCCATAGTAAATTCAACTGGCCCTATTGTAATCTCCAGCACTATGTCCCCGACTGAATCTTTCCCTCCACCGTCGAACCCTCGAATGCAAATATTGTTCTTGTGAATTCTTTCATCGTCCACTTTCAATTTGTCCAGGGTTGAGATATGGAAAATGTTTGCGCTGGACCCATTATCAATCAGTACCCGGGTAACCACGAAATATTCACACTTCACCGTAAGATAAAAGGCTCTGTTATGCTCAGTACCCTCCACGGGCAATTCATCATCAGAAAAGGTGACTCTGTTTACCTCCGTGGGCCTCGTTCAATATTTTCATCAACGCCCGACGGTGCTCGTCTAAATGGATTAACAATGAGAGCAATGAAATCTAAGAAGGGGTCTTCCTCAACTGCTATACAATAGAATAGTCTTGCACTTTTATCTTCCTCAAAAACTCTTTCGCTTCCTCTTCGGTCACAACTTTCTTCACCAACACTGGGTTATCCTTGGAGGTCTTGGCCTTTCTTAACTCCTCAGGGGAAAAGCATCTCCCCGAACGAGTCAAATAATGGGTTTCACAGACTTCTTCTTTAACCTCTTTCCCTTTGTAAGTCACTATCATTTGGCCAGAATTCAAAGGGACGGCCGTGCTATTGACTATTGGTAGCTGAGTTACCAGTTTGATAACGACAGGCTCTGTGCAAGCACCCTCCACGACTACAACAGGCTTGTTTTCTACTCATGGTACCACCACTTTTGCTTTCCTATTTCACTCTAACTATGCTTGAGGACCCCTTCTCAACTACCACAACTGGTTTACTGTCTGTCCCTTTCAACTTGATCAGCGACTCCCCCCTTATTGACTTTTCACTCGGCTTGACTTCAGTGAACTGGATCATCATTACAGTCTGCGAGGGCTTCTTAGGCTCTCCTCTTTTATGCACTATCTCAATCATATTGTTCTCATGATGGGCCAGCAACGGATTCTGGTTGATATTGGGTGCCTCTAGGGCTTGAACCTCGATCTGATGGGTATCAATGAGCTCTTGAATAGCTATTTTCAAGTGCCAGTATTTCTTTGTGTCATGCCCCAGAGCACCTAAACAATATTCACAACTCACCGAGTGGTCAAGATTTATCGGGGGAGGATTTGGCAGTTTGGGCTCAATCGGATTCAACATACCCAGTTGTCTCAACCTGTGGAATAGACTAGTATAAGATTCTCCCAATTGAGTGAAAGTCTTCTTCTTCTGCAACCTCTCATTATTTAAGACTTGATTTGGTCAGAAATCTATTCCAGGGGAATTTTGGTAGGTTCTTGGGGGTGTATAGGCATTTTGTGGAGTTGGGTAGGTATTCTATGGGGTTGGCGCATGCCATTGTGCGTTGGCAGGAGGTTGAGTGTATGTTTTAGCATGATGGACAGAAAAATAGGGATCGGGCGATAGGTAGTAGTGTTGTGGTAGGCTATATGGAGTGTGGAGGTAAGTTTGGTGGTGGGGTCGAGACTGGTTATAGTAAGGTGATGGGCCCCTAAATCCGAACCAAGCTCTTGACTCAATTGTCGTAACGTCCTCTTTCTTCTTCTTTCCCAATACACCCCCAGTACCTTTTTGAATGGCCTGGGTGGTTGCCTTAATTGCTGAATAATTCATGATCATGTTAAATTTGAGTCCTTCCTCTAACATGCTGCCCATTTTTACCACTTTATTAAAGGACTTTCCTACCGCTGACACCAAATGATCGAAATAAGTGGGCTCTAAGGCCTGCAAGAAATAGTCAACCATTCACTCTCTTTCATTGGAGGGTCAACCCTCGCTGCTTGCTCTCTCCAAAGGAGGCCATATTCTCTAAAACTCTCACCGGGCTTTTTCTCAATCTTCGTCAATGACAGATGATCTGGAACAATTTCAAGATTATACTGAAAATGGCAGGCGAATACTTGGGCTAGATCATCCCATGTGTACCACCGACCATGATCTTTTCGGGTGTACCATTCCAATGCTGAACCACTTAAACTTTGACTGAAATATGCCATCAGTAATTCATCTATCCCGCCTGCTCCTCTCATCTTGCTACAAAAACCTCTCAGGTGTGCCACTGGATCCCCATGTCCGTCGTACAAATCAAACTTGGGCATCTTAAACCCTGCTGGTAATTGAACATATGGGAACATACATAGATCTTTATATGACACGCTTACTTGACCACCTAACCCCTGCATATTCTTGAAAGATTGTTCCAAGCTCTTGACTTTCCTAAACATCTCCTCCTGCTCAGGATTCTTAGATGGCTTCTCAGTTTCTGCCGGGAGATCAAAATGAGGAGTGTGGGAATATGGTTCTAGAGCTTTGAAGGTGGGCTCTGGAGGGTAATACTGGTTGTCGTGAGTCCAGAACAGAGGCTCACTAGAATATTGGTGTAATGCAACAGGTGGAGGTGCCATAAAAATAGGAATGATTGGTAAAGGAGGGTATGGGACTTGTTTGGGTGGTGGAGCTAGCGGTGTTTGGGAAGTGGTGCCATAGCATTGTTGGTAGGGGGAAATGCTGGAGATAAATTCATAGTAGGAGGCTCCTGAGGTTGAGCCAATGGTGGGATATAAGCAGGGTTGGCGGGATAAACCGGTGGTGGTTGCACTTTTTCCCAGGCCTGGTACATTTCAGCCATTTGCTGCTTCAGCTTGTATAACTCATCTTTCAAATTGACCTCTGAATCATCCACCTCTCTTGATGAATCGACAATACTCGCCTCTAGTTCTTGGTTGGCCATGTTCAGCTTGTCCTTGGACCAGGTGTTGTAGGAGTGAGTTGCCAGAATGCCAATCAACTAACCACCTGCCTGGACTCAATATCAACAACAACCTTGTTAGCAATTAGGGCTTTAACAAATTGGCAACCGCACATTTTGGGGGCATGAATGTACCTAAGCAGTTAACCATTTCTATTATGCATTTGATCGGTTGCATGCGTCATCCCGGCTTTCCTTATTTCCATTTGCAACTTCTATTTCTTGTTTTTGTTCCATTCTTGCCTTTGATTTCTCTTGGTTTTTATTCTCTCATTTCTCCCTCTAGTTTTGCCATTGTTTCCTTCTCTCGGTTTCTTATTTTCTCTCTTTCTTTTCTTTTCCTCTCTTGTTTTTCCCCTCTTTTTCTTTTCCTCTTTTTATTTGGTTACGGTCGAATCCTAAAGAGATTGCCTACGTATCATGATCCCACATGAATCAGACCAAGCATAGTTCTTGGGGAAATAAATGAAAAATAAATAACAAACCATTTTGGGATTTTCAATTTTTCATAAAAAAGCAAATGCTTTGATTACAATGACTCAAAAAACTAACAGACTCAAAAGAAACTAACGGACTTTGAAAAGATGAAAATACATACTCAAAAATGAACTAACAGACTCAAAACAAACTGACAGACTTCAACAGCAAGAAAATACAGACTCAAGCAAAGGTCACGAATACATTAATGCCTCGAATGCTCCTGGGGCCCGCGGGCATCATTCCGCCTCGCCACGGGCCTATATGCAAGATCCCTTTGGAGCCTCTCCAAATCACTCATTATTTGTCAGACAAATGTCATCACTGCTGCGAAGAAAGTGGTGCGGGTCATATCCTCACATGCCTGGCACTTCACAATAATGTAATCGGCAATGGCCCTGGCCCTCTCTCGGATTATACCCTTTTCCTGAAGACCTGATGATTTCGGGCTTCTAATACCTGAGTGTCGTGGAGATGTTGATTTTGCAACTGTTGCACTTATTCCTCCATCTGAGCCATCATTCATAATAGTGTTCCCTATCGGCTTTAAAGTCCTTGGCCTGCTTAGTTGCCTCATTCTCGAGGGTAGTTACTTTTCTCTTTAGGCTGGTGATTGTCCCTTCATAGTTCCTTGTCATTTGTTGCACAAACCATGCCTGCTCTTCCGCCGTCTTTGCCCATTGTGCCCGGACTTTCGCTAGACTAGCTTCAGACTTTTCCAGGTCATCTTGACACTCAGCTTTAGACTTTTCCAGGTCATCTTGACACTCAATGTCTTTCTTTTTCAGACTGCTTATAAGCTTTTCGTCCCCCCCCCCCCGACTTCTTTCCAGGTTTCTAGCAACTATTTTTAACTTCCGTATTTGAGCTTTGAGGGCTTCATTTTCCTGAGTTAGGTTGTTCTTTTATTTCTCATCTATGGCGGCTTGCAAACCATTTTCAAACTGAAGCTTCATGACTTGCCTTTCCAACTTTCTTATAGTAGCCCTGTACTCGTTTTCTTTGGTCAACCAGTCCCATTGCACCTGTGCTTCGCCGGTAAATTGTTGGACATGGGGTCTCTTTGAGGGCCTTTCGGGCACCTGATGAACTCATGATCTTTTACCATACCAAGAAGGGTAACCAGGCTCCAACTCTCCTCTAGATAGATCTCGTACTTGAGTTTTAGGCTCTAAGAATATGCACTGATGCCAAATTCATCATGTGGGATGGTATGGTATCGGCCTAACTGATGTAAGACTATGTGCGGAGCATAAGGTTGGATACTCCGAAGACCCATCAACAGCAAAAAACACTCCTCAGCCGACATATAGATTACTTCACCGACCGACAGCCACCCGAACGTCCATTCAATTTTATTTGCAGCCAAAGATCTCAAGTGGGCATGCCATGCTTTTGTACCCTCCGAGAACTCATAACCCTCTACCCGTTTTTCATGTTTTTTGATGCATTTGAGAACAGTCATACCACAATTCAGATATCCCGGGTGATGGCAAGGGTGTTCCTCCATCCACAGTTGTAACATCATATTGCACCCTTCAAAGAACTATCCTCCTTCCCGACAAAAGGTCAGAGCTCGGTAAATTTCTGCCAAGATCATCGACACTATGGTCCCATTTACCTTTTTCATCATTAAAGTCAGCTATCCCCACGAGTCCCAACTCTATATTCCCGTCTTTTCTAGGGCAAATCAAAATACCCATGAATGCCTCACCGAGCCTCCCACTTGACTTGGTTTCCCGCGTGATTAAGCTCGGTATCTGGTGTCTCGAAGCCACGGGGATTCCTGTAATGTCGGTACAAAAAATAGAAGGTACAGAATCCTTTGGCCAAATTTCCATCTCGAATGTCCCGACTGATGCTTAACAAGTCCAAAAATTTATGAGGGGTTACTGTTCTAGGCGCCACCGGGTATTTCTTTCTAAGATTCCCGTCAAACCGACGTAGCCTACTATCTCTTCCAGTGTAGGAGTTAACTCGCAATCAGAAAAATGGAACACATTATGTGCTAGGTCCCAAAATGGTATCAAGGCCTCAATTATGTCCTTTCTCGTCTTATCCTTCAAGATCCCGATAAGACCACCCAACGCTTTTGTCACAACTTTCCTGCTGTCATCCCCCAAATCATGCCACCACATATGTAGCTCCAAATGGATCTCTTCACGGACTGAGAAAGGTTCATTTTGAATTGTGCTCATCCGGCACATTTATTAAGGTGATTTTAATTAAAAGAAAACTATGACTCATTTTGACTCAAGAAGAATAACACCATTTTTTCAAAAAGTTTATTTCAAACTAAAACCCAGTTTTTGCAAATACGGCCTTTCAGCACTTCGGGGAAGAAGATTTTAAGACTGTGCCCGCTAACTGGCTAAAAAAATTTTAAAAAATGACCAAAGGTGGTTGTTCTTGCAAAAAATAGCATTCCAGCGCCCTTTTAGGGACATTCGCCTATTTTTGACAAGAATGGCATCACCTTACTTATTTACTATAAAAATAAAATTTTGCTCATTTTGGGCTAGTTTTGCAAAAGGAAAGTTGGACCCGATGAGGGTTGCCTACGAATCCCACGTCTTGTGAGAACCAAACTGGTGTAATTCAGGCAAATAAAATAAAACCTACTATTTTTTTAAAACAAAACCTTTTTCTTCTTTGTTTTTCTTTTTTAATTTTTCTCAAAAATTCGGCAGAGTTTCAGTACCATTTGGACATTGTTTTTTCTTTCTTTCAAAACAGGTGATTAACTCACTTAACCCTTACACTGCTATGTCCTTTTTCCAACTTTCTCTCATCATTCAAAAGCCGGTCAGCATGCAAACCTGAAGCAAATAAATGCACAAGTAGCACGTAAAATATGCATCAGGGTGGTCTTTAATTCTGGGTACACCTGCCCTAGACGGACCCAACCCCTATGTTGAGTCCCCTAAGTCAAATGCATATGATGCAAACAAACGTTCCTACTAGGGATCCGGCATGAGGCTGAGTTATTCTAGGTTTAGAACCTGGGTTTATTGTTCTAGACCTCGCTTACCCGAGCGGACAACTCGAGCCGAGGGGGCAGCATACCGGGAATACAGAAGTTTCACCGGCTTTGCAACTTGTCCGAACCTCGTTCTAAATTTGGGAATTGAATCTAACAGAAGAGAAGCTACACGAAGTGCACCCTTCTCCATGATTTAGAAGACTCAGAGAGAGGAAGGGTTTCGGAGCAGTTTATATACAGTTCAACAATATCAAAGCGTTAAAAAGCAACATTTAACACATTAGGCTCAAACATGTGAATAAAACTAGATAATAAATAAAGCCAAATATAACAATTATTCCAAGCTCGAATTCTTGAACCTTGAACCAGAAGTTCTGGGTTCTTGTCCCCAGCAGAGTCGCCAAAGCTGTCATACCTCCTTTTTCCTACACCCCGTAAGGGGATATAAAGGGAGTTTGTCCAATTAAAGTGATAATCAAAACGGGATTATATTTATTTAAAGAATTCAGAGTCGCCACTTGGGAGATTTATGGTGTCCCAAGTCACCAATTTAAATCCCGAATCAAGGAAAGGGTTGACTCTTTATTACAGTCCGTGAACCAGAAATCGGGGTAAGGAATTCTGTTAACCCGGGAGAAGGTGTTAGGCATTCCCGAGTTTCGTGGTTCTAGCACGGTCGCTCAACCGCTATAATTGGCATAATTATCTGATTTTAAAAACCTTTTGAACCTATATGCATTTTTAACTTTAAAATCGCTTTTATTTATTTTAAAGAATATTTAACGTCGTCTAAAATATGTCTTTGGATCGCGTCACATGAAATGCACCCGCAATACGAAACACATTTTATTCAACGTTATAAGGATTTGGATTTGGGTCACATGAAATACACACCCGAGTTTAGGAAGGTAATATTATTAAAATAATGCGCCTAAAGCAACTACACATTTTTAACTTTGCGAGGGCCATGGAAATTTTCTAAATGGCACGCCTCGAATTCTAAGAATTTTAAAAGAAATAATTAAGTGAGGGCCACGCATTTAAAATTTTATTTGGCGCGGCGCACCTCAATTTCGTCTTAAAATTCTATTCAAACTAGAGTTCGGAGGGCCATAAACTATTTTATTGTCTAATATGGAACACCTCTAATCTACCTTTAAAAGAGATTCAAGACTAATTAACTAAAGAACGTATGGAGTTCTGATTTTTCCCAGGCCCAAACTTATACCAATGGTTCAATAAAATAAAGCATTAATAAAAGGTCACCTTTAGTTGACTACAAAATGGCCTAGCTGGTGAAAGAAGACATGCACAACTGACCATTGTTGTAGGCTCACTACGTAAATATACCGGGCTCCAGGTGAAGCACAGCTCAGCGGTGTGACTTTAGAAGGTCTGTGGTTGCATTTGGGCCAACAATGATGGCCCAACACATGACTCAGTAGATACGTTTAAGGCCAGTTATCATTTATAAAATCAGGAATTGAACAAACACTAATAACCATTAAACCAAATGTAAAACATATTTCTTTTAAAATTAATGCATGTATTCCATGACATACACAACCTCCAATTGCATAAATTACCCATCATCTCATGTCAAAACCCAGCTGTGGCAAACCCAAACAATATGTGATTCAAATTAACATGTTGGTATGATCTAAAACATTTGACACAAACTCACTAAGTTCTAATTTCATTTTAACAGGCATTTTGAATCAGGTCTGCTATGACAGAGCACCAGTCACAATCTACCAGTTATTTGATAAAAGGGCAGCCCAAAATGACCATGACTGTCAATTGAACATAAATAATGATAACAATTCACACCCCACCTTCGAACAAACTAAATCATCAACACATTACATAACATTTGAATCCTAGTAGTAACCTTGCCAACAGCAATGAAAACCCCCACATAACTTGCAATTTTGTGATTTGTTGAACCATAAATTTATCATTTGAATCACAGTTCTTAAAACACACAAATGCCTCACAGGTATTCTAATTTAGAACATGATGCTGGTGAATCAAGAAATAATAAACCCAGAACATCAGACCCTTGTTAATGAACAAACGAAACCATCCAAAACACATATGAAACTATTAGGATGATCTGAAGGTCCACAATACAGATACCAACATTACATCACTTATACTAATAACTATATCATGCTATCAAAGCTCAAAAATGTACTACCTAGTTAACAAGACCCAATGCCATTCACAATACAAGTTCACTCATATTCAAATACATAATCTGGAACCTAATTCAATTAACAAATTGTTACTCGAGCTTTATAACGGTCCCAAAGCTGATACAGAATGAAAACATCACTTATTCAAGCTAAAATTATATAATGAACCTATTGAATTCAAAGAGATAAATTGAAACAGTGCTGCTGAGTTAATAAACTAAACGAGAGTCATGCTTTAAACCTTGCTTTCATTTCATTTCTCCAAATTTACTTCACAAAACAATAGAGTTCAGGATCATGTACCTGAATGGAACAAAACAGAATTTCTGACTCAGTTTCAAGGTTATAAGCGAACAACAATAGCAAACCAACGATGAGATAATATCAACAGAAATTAACTCCACCCAGCAATATAATTGTAAGCCAAAACCAAACTCAAATCAAAAACTTCTTCAACAAAATAGATTCAGTCCATTTTTGAAATCCAAAACCAATAAAATGACAGATCCCTTTCAAATCCCAGAAAATCAGCCCCAACTTCTAATTCAAACCATTTTAAAACTCCAAATGAATCACAAGTAGCTTCAGAAATTGAAATTTCAGGAATCAGTGAAGGGAATGCAATAGAACAGTAATTTTCTAATATTTCCAGGCGTTTTTGAGATTTCCTGGATTTTTCCTCTTAATTTCTAACTTGAAAGTCAAGTTAGGATGCCTTTATAGGCAAGGTATTAAGGCAGCCCCAAGGAATCAGTTTTTGCACCTTAGTCTTTTTCTAATTTTGGTTTTTTGCTTAAATATCCTTAGGTTAAAAACAGATTTTCAGCCTAGCCCCAATCCCAGCTTCCTAGAAGCTTCCTAATTCAGTTAACAAAAGATTCTCCAAGGCTAAATCCCTAATTACCCCTTTGCATCCCTGAAATTACCTTGCCGGACCAACCTGGGTCAAATTGACCCAAGGCAAATCAAACATGGGCCTCTAACCCACTGGATTAACCCCTCCCTGAACCTCAAATGGGTTATAGGTCAATGACCCAAAGGTTGAATCCATTTAGACCCCTAGCCCAAAACCTAAACTTGCAGGCATGATCCTCAAGCCCACATACAGTCAAAACCAAACCATCTGAGTAAAATGAAAACAAAAAAGGAAACAGAAGCAATTTCGAGCAATTTCAGAAATCCAATTAATGAACTAACACTAATGAAATTGAAACTAACCTAATAAACAAACATATTTATCAATTAGAGAAAAAGGGCTTCTAACATGCATCTAAAAAGGGACGACACAGACAAAACTAGACAAACAAAAGAGTTCGAAAGAGAAGGAAGAAGCAGATGACAATGGAGGATAAAAATGAAAGAAAAAGTAAAGAAAACTAACAAAAGAGAAAAGAAAAAGAAATACCTAAAGAGGCTCAGGTTAGACTTGAACAATCTTTGAAAGATCCTTTGATTTTTCGACCGGAGTAGACCTTAATCTTATGTTTTCATTTGAAAACACACGACTAAGGTCCAGTACGGTCTAAAATCCTCACCAGCCCGTTGAATTTTGAGTTAGAGGAATTAGGGTTTCGTCCTCTGATTCGATATTTGAACAGTTTGGGGGGGGATTCGAGGGAAAAGGACTGGAGATTGGAAAAGAGGAGGTTATGGGGGTTTGATGGCGTTAATTTGGGAGAGTTTAGTGGTGGCGCCGTCACCGGAGCAAACAAGGGCGGCGCTAGGGTTTCTCCTTTGAACTGAGATTCGAGGAGTTCCAGGGAGTTTTGAGAGAAACGGAGTGGGGATTTGGGATGAGGAGGTGAAGGAAGAGCGATGGTGTAAAAATGACGGCGATTGGACGCCAGCCGCCGCCATAGGCAATTCCCGACGGGTGGTGGTTTTAGGGCGGAGCTCGGCGGAGCGTTCAAAGGGTGTGAGAGACGACTAGGGTTCTGAGAGAAGGGGGTAGGGGCGTTTGGACACTTATATGTTTAGTGAACCCAACTTCTCAACCATTAGATCTTGAAACCTTGACGGCTGAGATCGAGACTTCAACGAAACGGGGTCGGTTTGGTTTATTGGGGGAACGGACCGAGTTGGACGGGTATGGGCTGCATTAAACAGGTTTAGGGGAGGGTAATGCTTGGGCCTGGGGAAAATTATCAAGATAGCCCAAAACTTCATCTTTCTACCTTTTTTGTTCTCCTTTTTTAATCAATTTTGCTAAATTCCTTTTGTTTTTTTTTTTTTTCAAAATTAAATTAATTCATAAATTAATCCCTAGAAACTAATTAACTTAAACATAAACACTAATTAGACCTAAATAATAATTAACACAATTACTTAGAAACAGCTTTAAAAGAAAAACTACTCGAAAACAAAAGTTAAAATTAAATGTGCAAATTAAACTATTTTTTTATTTTCCTTTTCTATAAAATAACCTAATTACTAATTAATTCTTAAACTGCAACATTAACTCCTAAATGCAAATTTCCATATTTTATATTTTTTAATAACTAAAATGCACAGACAAAATGCAAACAATTAACAGAAAATGCGAATTCCACCTAATTAATCATGAAAATTAAGCCTAAAGTTGAAGAACTAGGGCTTGAAATTGGAGACCTAGAAATTGGGATTTGAGGGGTTGTTTGTGGCTGGATTTTGGTACTTTTCATATGTATGAACTCGTGGGAAGATAAGGAAGCTATTGATGTAAATTTTATCTGAATCCGAGACGTGGGCCCGGGGAATCGGGTTTTGGTAATTTCAGGTTTTATGCTATAAATTGATTATTTTTGCTTGGGCTTCGTTCCCTTGGCATATTTTGACGTCGTGAAAGACGATTCGAGGGGCAAAGGCATCGTGGTGGTCCGAATTGAGGTGAGTAATGATTGTAAATATTGCCCTGAAGGTATGAAACCCTGGATTGCACATTGTTGTGCTATATTGAGGTGATGCACACGCTAGATAACGAGCGTGGAGTCGTGCACTGTTGGGGATTGTGACTTAGTCCGTCCCAAATGACTATTTTACCGCGTATTTGACTGAAAACTATTTGCTATCATTATGTTTTGGGCTGAATGCCATATTAGGGCTTCATGCCAACTATTTGAACCCTTAGGGGATTTTTATTGATATTTCCTCACTATTTTGTCTTTATACTTGAACTCAGTCACGGTATATTCTACTATTTTTCATAACTCAATCATGTTTACTCTGCTTTAACACTTAAATGATATTTTGGGCTGAGTACAATGTTTTACTATTGCTCGGGTGGCTGTGAGATTTTGACTGAGTAAGGTCAAGGGTCTATGTTGTAAGGAGACACGGATTATTATTATGAGGCCGAGGGCCAGAGATATGTACGCCAAAAGGTGGCTTGTGATATGAGGTCCAGAGCTTAGTGATGATGCCACGAGATTGCTTGATATTGCGCTTGGGCTGTAAGGGGCCCCTCTACGAGTCTGCACACCCCTAGTGAGCCTATTGCCCGAGGGGCGGAATTGTTGACATTGTGCCTGAGGGGTGATCCTTTATGTGTTTATCTTTCATGTTTGCATGTCATTTGCTTGCTTCATTGTTAAAAAGGCATTTTACGAAGTTTAAACTGAACTCAGTAATTTCACACATTTTTACTGCTTCACTATTTTACTGGCTTTTACTGCTTCCTTATAGCCTATAATATGCCTTACGTGATTTCTTGCTTTCAACCTTTATTTATGATTATTACTCACTGAGTTACTCCCTGAACCCCGTTTGCAGATTCAGGTGCATCAGGTCCCGCTAGTGAGTGTTGATCTTTCTAGCTCAGGCGGATTCAAAAATTCTCTAGGTAGCTGACGGCGTTCGCAGCCCAGAGTTTCTTCCCTTATCTTGTATTTCTCTGTTTTATACCTGTATTAGACTATGTAGACTTTTCTTGTATTATCCGAATTATAGATGCTCGTGACTAGTGACACCGCGGTAACGGGTTGCTTTGGGTTTGTTTTTCGCAAATTATACTGTCATCTGCCTATTTGGAGATTTTTATCATGTTTAAGACTTAATAATTATTATTCTAGTGCTTAAAATTTGAAATGAGAATGTGTCGGCTGGCCTTGTCTTCACGAGAGGTGTCATCACTACCGGGTCCAGGTTTAGGGTCGTGACAAATTACTTTTTATATACCCAATTACCATTTATGTACATTTTAGGAGTTTTAATGGTATTAATTAGTCTCCTGATTTAACTCTACCGTATATTCCCACTCCCCCCACGTTTCTCTCTCCAAATCCCACCCCTTCACCCATGTATCAAACAAAACCCCACGATTTCCTCTTCAATCACCCACTATTTCCTCTTCTAAAACTAGCGAAAATTTGTAAACCCTCCATTAACACCTATTCTCAAGTTCTTTCTTCTAAAATCAGTCAAAATTTCTACTATTCTTCAAGGTTCATTCACACATTAACGAACAGCTTCAAAGATTTTCAATTAAGAAGAGCAGAGCTTCAAAGAACAACCCTAAAAAAGTTAAAGAAATAGATGTTCCTTCTTTAGATTTGGGTGTTTGATCACCACATTCATCGAAAAAGCATGAAAAATGAAGAGAAGAAGCATAGGCTTTCCCCTCGTCAAGCTAGGGCAGAAGCTAGAACTAAACAAAAACATGATTTTGAAGTTTTGTAGAAAGATAGTAGACAAGTTGATGAACAAGATTGTTGAAGTTTAATTGTAGCGGATTTGTGCTTCAACTATTTTACCCTTTATTTTTTTATTTTATCCAGTATACTAGTTCGAACAATGGAAAAACAATCTGTTCTGTTTATATTCACTTGCTGAAAGTAAACAGTACTTAATCTAATTATTATTACTGATTAACTCCTTTTCAACTTAATTATTATGTAGTTACTATGTCAACTCCAGATTCTGTAGTGATTTTGTAGTTTTTTTATAGATAAATTGTAAGGATCATTAACAACTATCAATGGGTGCTAGAGACAATAAAACAATTGTGTATTTTATATATAGAAATCATTCACAAACCAATCAAGCTATGAAAATATTAACTCAATACATAATACAAATTAAACAAAACAATTTCAAACTAACTACATTAAGAGTTGAAAGTGCCTCAACTATTACACATCAAATATAATTCTCCTGAATTCATCAATAATTTTTATGAAAACTTTAGTTTACTACGTAAAACTTTATTTCTTTTTGGGAGCATTCTTGCAAGATCTTTTGTTATGCCCTTCTACTCCGTAGCTGCCACATGAAACCTTGTACTTTTTTTAATTTACTTCATCATATGTTTTGTATCTTTGTTTTTGAGGTCTTCCTGGCTGTCTTTTCCCACCTGAAGGTGGATTTACAACTTCTTCAGTTATATGTTGTGGCACATTCCATTTGCTTTCATCAGGTAGGGTATTTCCTGGTATTTAAGTACGCAAGAGGCTCTCCCTTGTGTAATAAGGAGAATAATAGTTTTCATAAGACTCATTCTTGTGCCTTAAAGCAGCCAAAGCATGTGCACAAGGAAGTTCATCAAGCTGGAATTGCCCACAACTACATCTCTTGTTTTCAAGATAAACAATATAGCGCTTCACACCATCCATCACTGTATGGATATGATCAGTTGAAGCCCTCACCTACAGTTACATTACAAATAAAAAAATAATTCATATACAATCAGAATATAAAATATCTACAAATTATCTACATTCCCATTTAATATTTTATTTTGATGCAATAAATGGTAAGATCTTACTCTAAGCTTCTGCAATAATATTTTGTTGTCATCCAACTCTTTGTTGTATTTTTTCCTAAGGTATGTGAAGGTACCATTTGCTTTCAATAACTTTTCATTAGTCCAACGTTCAATAAGAGTCCTCATATACTCTAATAGTTCTGCTATCGGTAGCTCTCTTGCATTTTTTGTTACAACATTTAACGACTCTGCAATGTTTGATATCATAGTCCAAGTTCTGTTCACCGTAGCATGTACTCGAGACCATCTATGATAGCCAAAATTGTATAAGTATGCTTTAACACGCGGGTTAATCTCTTCAATCTTTGACATCCTTTTATTAAATTCATCAAGCGTGTATGATCATACCGTGGCAAAGTATAATTCTCTTAACTTTAGATAACCCTTCTTGCACATTGCTCGTATATTTGCCCAAATATGCCACATACAAGAATAATATGGTATGCCGAGATAAAAAATAAATATTGCCTTCAAGATACTCTCATTCCGATCCGAAACAACACACATATTTGGTTTTTCACCATATGCATGTTTGAATTGCTCAAAAAATCACTTCCATGATGTGTCATTTTCTGAATCAACAACAGCATATTCCAATTGTAATATGGTACCTACATTATGTGGCAAAAAGTAATTAAAAGGCTGCATGAAAAATCCAGAGGAAGACATATACATACAAACTACAACTTTTCAACAATATATCTACAATAAATTTACAAGTACTACAAAAAACAGACAAGCTACAATATTTCTACAATATATCTAGAATAAATCTACAATACCTGCTGCATCCATTGTACCAGTTGTTAGCATTATTCCCATGTATGCTGACTTTAAGAAGGTCCCATCAACTACTACAATTGTCCTACAATATTCCCAACCACTGATTGACGTACAAATTGCAACAAATGCATACAAGAAGCAGTCATCGTCCGTCTTCTTCAATTTAACTACAGACCCCCGATAGTCTTCTCCAGAGTACACAAATAATTAGGCAATTTGTTGTAGGAGTCAGCAGGATGACCTCTCAAAAACTCTAAAGCCTTTTCTTTTGCTCTCCAAGCTTGCATGTATGTTAAGTTCACGCGGTGTGCAGACAACATATCAGTTTGTATGTCTTTTGGTGTGTAAATTATCTTAGGATCAACATATTTTGGACTAACCATGCTACCAACTACCATGGTAATAGGTTTGCGTTACATGAATGTATTGTACATCAAAGAGCATGTGTGCAAGCTGTTGAATTTTCTAACCTTGAACGTTGCAGAATCATTTATGTTGGTTGCCTTGAAGTGCCATGTACAATTTTCACCAACACATACCAGCCAGTAGCTACAAAAAAATTATTTAAACACTGGTATAAAAATGTAGATTAAAAAAAACTGTTGTCGTATAAAAGATCATATTTGTCACGACCCTAGTTTCCGTGAACATGTAGTGATGGCACCTAGTCCCTATAACTAGGTAAGCCTAACAATGCGGAACAAAAAAATAGCTTGCGGAATAATTAATTAAAAACTGAACAACTAAAAGAAAACTATATATAAATGTCGCTCGGCATATACAACTCAAAAATGCAGAAGTCTACAATATCACCCCAAAACCCGGAAACTCACGGGAACAAAGGCTAACGAAAAGTAAATACATAGCTCTAACTCCAGAATGTCTAAAAACGAATAGTACGAAAAGGAGAAAAATAACTGCTAAAGCTAGAATAAGAAAGAGACTCCAGGTCTGCGGACGCGGCAGATGTACCTCGAAATCTCTGCTAGTTCTACCGTCCTTAAGGATGATACGCCTGGGCAGAGCTACCTGGATATGCACATGAAAAACATGAGCATAAAGGGAATGAATACACCACAGCAGTACTTAGTAAGTGCCAAGCCTAACCTCGGTTGGGTAGTGACGAGGAAGGTCAGGGCCCTACTGAGATAAACATAATATGTGAAAGGATAAGGAAAATAGTATAGATAAAGTCTACAGGGAGAATCTAAATAGGATAAATAAGGAAAGTAGTAATAGAAAGCAGAAACAAAACAATATAAGCAATACTACTCACAACAGGAAATAATATCCGGGGATCTCTTGGTATCCCGAGGATCTCTTGGTATTCTCATCATATACACGAGGGACCTCTTGGTATCCTCAAAACCTACATTTACAGGTGCCAGGGATCTCTTGGTATCCCGCACCCTCAGTCCAGGACATAACAAGTGCAGGGAGATCTCCCAGGATGCCGTCCCGTAGTCCCAATTTAAAACACACAATAACATCCCAAAACATTAGGATAAATGCTAAACTCAGAACAAGTAATAGAAAATCCTAGCCTAACATGCTTCACGTAGTACAAACTAGACAGTTTAAGCACTTAGGCAAGTAAGTCAAATAAATATGCTTCTCTAAACTAGCATAGGATAAACTTGCAATTTAAAATAAACAGATAAGCAACAAAAAACTCAATTTAAATACTTCAAGTAAAAATGGATTTCCAACAATTAGCTCAAGTACGCGCTCGACACCTCACGTACGAGGCTTTCAAATATCAAATATCATGTCCTAAGGGGAAGAGGTCCCCCATGCAAGGTTAGAAAAGCCACTTACCTCGAACTGGCACAAAAATCAACTGGGAACCACCCCATTGCCACGAGTATCCGACTCCAAATGGCCCAAATCAATTCAATTCAATTACATATCATAAATAAAACCTCAAACAACTGATTCTACTATTTAATTTAAAGCTAAGACACGAATTTAGGTAAAATGACCAAAATGCCCCTCAGGCCAACATCTCGAAACCGGATAATTTTTACATTTTCAGAACCATCATACTCTCACGAGTCTAAGCATAACAAGAACACTGAAATAGGAGTCCAAATGACCCCTCAAATCCTCCATTAAAGGTCTAAGAACTTTTCCCCCAATTTCTACCAAAATTTCAAAATTAAATGATGAAATTAACTAAAGATTGTTGGAATATAAATAGAAAGGATTGAAGAAACGTTACCCAATGATCTCATCTTCAAAACCCTCTCAAAATCGCCCTCTCCCGAGCTCTAAATTTGATTTTCCAACTTTTGAAACTAAACCCTCGAATTCACTATTTCTGGTCAGGGATTTCCGCTTCTGCGGTCAAGGGACCGCACCTGCGGTTCCGCTTCTGCGGACCAAATGCCGCATCTATGGCTGTTCCCTTAATTGCCAGGTTCCGCTTCTGTGGTCACATACCGCACCTGCGAATTCCGCTTCTGCGGAATATATACCACTTTTGCGGTTTCAAACAAACAGCCGAGCCGCATTTGCGATGATGATCTCGCAGGTGCGAAAATCGCATCTGCGGAAAATCTTCCGCTTCTGCGGAAAACTGAGAGGACACCAACGTCCGCTTCTGCGATGCCCAGGCCGCTTCTGCGGTTCCTAAGCCGCAGAAGCGCAAATACCAGAAACAGAAATGCTTCAACTGCTGCAACACTTCTCCGATCTTCCGTCAACCATCCGAAATCATCCCGAGGCCCTCGGGACCTCAACCAAGACTACGGACATATCCCAAAACATCGTTCGAACTTGTACGAACCCTTAAACAGCCTAAAACAATGTCGAAAACTCGAATAAATCAATGATTTGAGCCTAAGAACTTCCAATTTCATCAAAATACACTTTCGATCAAAAACCTAACCAAAACACGTCCGAATGACCTGCAATTTTGTACACACGTTCCAAATGACATCAAGGAGTTACTGCAACTTCTGGAATTCTATTCCAACCCTCGGATCAAAAACTCACTATCGGACTAGAAACTTCAAAAATTCAAACTTGGGCATTTCAAGCCTAAATTAGCTACAGACCTCCAAAATACATTTTGAATACAATCCTAACCCGAAATCACCTAACGGAGCTAACGGAACCATCGGATTTCCATTCCAAGGCAGTCTTCACACTGTTCCGACTACGGACCATTTTCCAACTCTTAAGCTCTCATTTAGGGACTAAGTATCCCAAAACTCTCCGAAACCCAACACCGAACGTCCCGGCAAACCAAAATGGCATAAATAAACTTAGGGGAAGCAGTTAATAGGGGATCGGGGCGTTAATTCTTAAGACAACCGGCCGGGTCATCACATCCTCCTACACTTAAACATCCGTTCGTCCTCGAACGAGCATAGAGAACATACCTGAAGTAGTAAAAAGATGAGGGTAACTATTGCGCATATCCTGCTCGGTATCCTAGGTCGCCTCCTCGGCTGACTAACCCTGCCACTGAACCTTTACTGAAGCAATGTTCTTTAACATCAACTTTCTGATCTGTCTGTCCAATAGCCTGGCCTCACCTGGCTCAAATCATCCCACCGGAGATCTATACCTCCTACCATATAAAGCCTCATACGATGCTATCTGAATGCTGGACCGATAACTATTGTTGTAAGCAAACTCCGCCAATAGCAAGAACTGATCCCAAGACCCTCCAAACTCAATCACACACACACGGAGCATATCCTCGAGAATCTGAATGGTGCGCTCGGACTGTCCGTCCGTCTGGAGGGAAATGTTATGCTCAACTCCATCGGAGTACCTAGCTCCTGCTGGACGTCTCTCCAGAACCGCGATGTAAACTGAGTACCTCTGTCTGAAATGATAGAAACTGGAATACCATGCAGACGAACGATCTCCCGGTTATAAATCTCCGCCAACCGCTCCGATGAATAAGTGGTATACACAGGAATAAAGTGAGCAGACTTGGTCAGTCGATCCACAATAAACCAAATGGCATCAAACTTCTTCAAGTTCTATGGGAGTCCAGATAAAAGTCCATGGTGATGCGCTCCCATTTCCACTCCGGAATCTCTATCTGCTAAAGCAAGCTGGTGCTCATACTTCACCTGCTGGCAGTTGAGGCATCTAGACACATAACCAACTATATCTTTCTTCATCCGCCTCTACCAATAGTGCTGCCTTAAGTCCTGATACATCTTCGTGGCACCTGGATGGATGGAATACCGCGAACTATGGGCCTCTGCTAAAATCAACTCTCGAAGTTCATCAATATTGGGCACATAAATCCGGCCCTGCATCCTCAATACCCTGTCATCTCTGATGGTCACATCTCTGGCATCACCACGCTAAACCTTGTCCTCAAGGACAAGCAAATGAGGGTCATCATACTGCCGCTCCTTGATACGATCAAATAAGGAAGACCGGGAAACCACACAAGCTAGAACCCGACTGGGCTCCGAAAGATCCAATCTCACAAACTGGCTGGATAAGGAATGCACATCCATCGCCATAGGCCTCTCTGAAGCTGGTAAATATGCCAAACTCCCCAAACTCTCTGCTCGGCGACTCAAGGCATCTGCCACCCCATTGGCCTTTCCTGGGTGATACAGAATAGTAATATCATAATCCTTCAGCAACTCTTACCACCTCCTCTAATGCATATTTAGATCATTTTGCTTGAACAAGTGCTACAAACTCTGATGGTCAGTATAGATCTCACAAGGCACACCGTACAAATAATGACGCCAGATCTTCAAGGCATGAACAATAGCAGTTAGCTCAAGGTCGTGGATAGAGTAATTCTTCTAATGTATCTTCAACTATCTGGACGCGAAGGCAATCACCCTACCGTCCTGCATCAACACCGCTTCAAGGCCAACTCTCGAGGCATCATAGTAGACAGTATAAGACCCCGAACTAGTAGGCAACATCAAAATTGGGGTTGTAGTCAAAGCTGTCTTGAGCTTCTAAAAGCTCGCCTCACACTCTTCTGTCCACTTAAATGGGGCACCCTTCTGGGTCAATCTAGTCATAGGGGCCACAATCGATGAAAATCCCTCCACAAAACAACGGTAGTAGCCCGCCAATCCAAGGAAACTATGAATCTCTATAGCTGAGGAGGGCCTAGGCCAACTCTGCACGGCCTCAATCTTCCTCGGATCCATCCGAATGCCCTCACTCGATAACACGTGGCCTAAGAATGCCACAGAACTCAACCAAAATTCACATTTCGAGAACTTTGCATATAACTTCTTCTCTCTCAGTGTTTGAAGCACTGTCCTCAGGTGCTGCTCATGATCTTCCCGACTCCGGGAGTATACAAGAATATCATCTATGAAAATAATGACGAACGAATTGAGATATGGCCTAAACACACTGTGCATCAAATGCATGAAAGCTGCTGGGGCATTGGTTAGCCTAAATGACATAACAAGGAACTCGTAATGGCCATACTGAGTCCTGAAGGCAGTCTTAGGGATATCTAGCTCCATAATCTTCAACTGATGGTAACCTGAGCGCAAGTCAATCTTAGAAAACACCTGTGCGCCCTGAAGCTGGTCAAACAGATCCTCAATACGAGGCAAAGGATAACGGTTCTTCACTGTAACCTTGTTCAACTGGCGATAATCAATACACATACTCATGGAACCATCCTTTTTCTTCACAAACAAGATAGGAGCACCCCACGGTGAAACACTGGGGCGAATAAAACCCTTATCAAGCAATTCCTGCAACTGATTCTTCAACTTCTTCAACTCAGGAGGAGCCATATGGTACGAAGGGATGGAAATGGGCTGAGTGCCCGGCAACATATCAATGCCAAAATCAATGTCTCTATCGGGCGGCATGCCCGGAAGATCAGCTGGAAACACATCGGAATAATCCCGTACCACTGGGACTGAATCAATAGAAGGGGAATCAACACTGACATCTCTCACATAAGCTAAATACGCGGCACACCCCTTCTCAACCATACGCTGAGATTTAAGAAAAGAGATAATTCTACTGGGAGTGTGATCTAAAGTACCATTCCACTCAACACGCGGAATACCTGGCACAGCCAGCGTCACGGTCTTGGCGTGATAATCAAGAATAGAAAAATGGGGCGACAACCAATCCATGCCCAAGATAATATCAAAGTCAACCATACCGAGTAATAATAAATCCGCTCTGGTCTCAAAACCACAAATAGTAACCGGACATGACCGATAAACATGGTCCATTACAAGAGAATTCCCTACAGGAGTAGAAACATAAATGGGGGCACTCAAAGAATCCCGAGGCACACCCAAATGTGGAGCAAAGTAAGAAGACACATAAAAATAAGTACAGCTCGGATCGAATAGAACCGATGCCTCTTTGTGACAAACCGGTATAATACCCATAATGATGGAGTCGGAGGCAACAGCCTCGGTGTGAGCAGGAATAGCATAATATCTGCCCCGGCCTCTCTCTCGAGGGCGGCCTCTATCTCCCCGACCTCTGCCCCTAGCCGGCTGGGCAGATGGGGTAGCTGCTGGAGCTGTGATCATGGCCTGAGAACTCTGCTGGGCACGCTGTGGCTGAGAAGTCTGTGGGGGTACACTCCTCCCAAGTCTAGGGCAATCCCTCACCACATGGCGGGTGTTTCCACACTCAAAACAAGTTCTGGGAGGGTGCGGTGGCTGTGACTGGCTCGGACCAGACCTGCTGGACTGACATCTGAATGGACCCCGCATAGGAGGCGCGCTAGAAACTGGAGGTGCATAGTAAGGATCCTGAGGTATAGGCGGAGCTGGAGCACTGCTGGCTACTGGAAGAGCTGAATGAACAGGGCGACCCACATAACCCCTACCATAATGACCTGCTGTTGGGCTACGGGCACTAGAGTAGTGACCCGACTCTCGAGACCTCTTGGCCTCCCTCTTCACTCGCTCCCTGGCGAGCATACCCTCGATCCTCCTAGCAATGCTCACTACCTGCTGATAAGGGATGTCCATATCCAAATCTTGAACCATGCTAGATCTGATAGGTGTTGTAAGACCCTCAATGAACATGTGAACTCTCTCACGGACTATAGCAACCAAGGCCGATGCATGCCTGGCCAACCTGGTATAGTGGATAGCATACTCCGAAACGGTCATAGTACCCTGGCGCAAATGCTCAAACTCTGTGTGACATGCGTCCCTGAGACTCTGAGGGACAAACTCTCTCATGAACATATCTGAGAACTGGGTCCAGGTCAGTGAGGCAGTGAAGGAAACCCCGCTATACTCCACTATGCCATAGTGCGAATAATACGGTGACACTCCTCTAGAAATCCCAAAGCATCATCTGATGCTAATCCACTGAATACATGAGGCTTGCACTTCTTGAACCTCTCAAGCCTCAGCTACTCATCCTCGGAAGTTTTTGCCCTATCCTCGGGCTGAACGAGCACTATAGGTGGTACGGGAATAATCTCGGGAACCTGCTCAACATGCACTCGCTGCTCAGGAGTGCGGACGGCGGGAGTCTGTGCTCTTCCCCCGGCCTGAGATGTGGCTGCAGCAAGGGGAAGCAACCCTGCCTGAGCCAAGGTGGTGAACATACTCATGAACTGAGCCAAAGTCTCCTAAAGAGCTGGAGTAGTAGTGGCAGTGGTAGGCGTGCCAGGTGTCTGGGCTCCGGCTGGATCTGTTGGTGGTGCCTCATCGGCAGCTCACGCAGGTGCTCTGGCTGCACCACGTACGCGTCATCTACCTCTACTCCGTCCTCGGCCCCAGCCTCTGACGGCTGCAGTAGGGGGTGCGGGTGCCTGATCATCTCGAATAGCACGTGTCCTCACCATCTGTGAGAGAATAGAAGATATAAGTTTAGAATTGGTGATGTCAAGATGTCGCACGACAAGAAAATCAAATGAAGTGAAAACTTTTTCCTAACAGTTACATAGCCTCTCGTAGATAAGTACAGACGTCTCCGTATCGATCAGCGATACTCTAATAAACCGGCCTGTGTTATGTGACTCCTATTAAACTAGAGCTCTGATACCAACTTGTCACGACCCTAGTTCGCCCTCCGTGAACATGTCGTGATGGTACCTAGTCCTTATAACTAGGTAAGCCTAATAATGCGGAAAAAAACAACATAGCTTGCGGAATAATTAATTAAAAATTGAACAGCTAAAAGAAAACTGTATAATGACGCTCGGTATATACAACTCAAATATGCAGAAGTCTACAATATCACCCCAAAACCCGAAAACTCACGGGAACACAGGCTAACAAAAAGTAAATACATAGCTCTAACTCCAGAATGTCTAAAATCGAACAGTACGAAAAGGAAAAAAATAACTGCTAAAGCTAGAATAATAAAGAGACTCCAGGTCTGCGGACACAACAGATGTACCTCAAAATCTCTGCTAGATCTCCCCGCCTCGAGGATGATATGCCTGGGCAGAGCTACCTGGATCTGCACATGAAAAACATGAGCAAAAAGGGCATGAGTACACCACAGTGGTACTCAGTAAGTGCCAAGCCTAACCTCGGCTGGGTAGTGACGAGGAAGGTCAGGGCCCTACTGATATAAAAATAATATATGATAGGATGAGGAGAATAGTATAGATAAAGTCTACATCGAGAATCTAAACAGGATAAATAAGGAAAGCAGTAATAGAAAGAAGAAACAAAACAATATAAGGAATACTGCTCACAACAGGAAATAATAGTCGGGGATCTCTTGGTATCCCGAGGATCTCTTGGTATCCTCATCATATACACGAGGGATCTCTTGGTATCCCAAGGATCTCTTGGTATCCTCAAAACCTACATTTACATGTGCCACGGATCTCTTGGTATCCCGCACCCTCAGTCCAGGACATAACAAGTACAGGGGGATCTCGCGGGATGGCATCCCATAGTCCCAATTTAAAACACACAATAACAGCCCAAAACATTAGGATAAATGCTAAATTCAGAACAAGTAATAGAAAATCCTAGCCTAACATGCTTCACGTAGTACAAACTAGACAGTTTAAGCACTTAGGCAAGTAAGTCAAATAAACATGCTTCTCTAAACTAGCATAGGATTAACTTACAATTTAAAATAAACAGATAATCAAGAAAAAACTCAATTTAAATACTTCAAGTAAAAATGGATTTCCAACAATTAGCTCAAGTACGCGCTCGTTACCTCACGTACGAGGCTTTCAAATATCAAATATCAAATATCATGTCCTAAGGGGAAGAGGTCCCCCACACAAGGATAGACAAGTTACTTACCTCGAACCGACACAAAAATCAACTAGGAATTGCGCCTTTGCTACGAGTATCTGACTTCAAATGGCCCAAATCTATTTAATTCAATTACATATCATAAATAACACCTCAAGCAACTGATTCTACTATTTAATGTAAAGCTAAGACGCGAATTTAGGTAAAATGACCAAAATACCCCTCAGGCCAACGTCTCGGAACCGGATAATTTTTACATTTTCAGAACCCTCGTACTCTCATGAATCTAAGAATAAGAAGAACACTAAAATTGGAGTTCAAATGACCCCTCAAATCCTCTATTAAAGGTCTAAGAACTTTTCCCCCAATTTCTACCAAAATTTCGAAATTAAATGTTGAAATTAACTAAAGATTGACGGAATATAACTAGAAAGGATTAAATAAATGTTACCCAATGATCTCCTCTTCAAAACACTCTCAAAATCGCCCTCTCCCGAGCTCCAAATTTGATTTTCCAACTTTTGACACTAAACCCTCGAATTCACTATTTCTGGTCAGGGATTTCCGCTTCTGCGGTTCCGCTTCTGCGAACCAAATGTCGCTTCTGTGTCTTTTCCCTTAATTTCCAGGTTCCGCTTCTGCGGTCACATACCGCACCTGCAGATTCCGCTTCTTCGGAATATATACCGCTTCTACAGTTTCAAACAAACAGCCCAGGGCCGCATCTGCGATGATGATCTCGCAGGTGCGAAAATTTCATCTGCAGAAAATCTTTCGCTTCTGCGAAAAACTGAGGGGACACCAACGTCCGCTTCTGCGATTCCCAGGCTGCTTCTGCGGTTCCCAAGCCGCAGAAGCGAAAATACCAGAAGCAGAAATGCTTCAGCTGCTGCAACACTTCTCCGATCTTCCGTCAATCATCCGAAATCATCCCGAGGCCCCAGGGACCTCAACCAAGCCTACAGACATATCCCATAACATCGTTCGAACTTGTACCAACCCTTAAACAGCCTAAAACAACGTCAAAAACTCGAATAAATCGAGGATTTGAGCCTAAGAACTTCCAATTTCATCAAAATATACTTTCGATCAAAAACCTAACCAAAACACGTCCGAATGACCTAAAATTTTGCACACACGTCCCAAATGACATGACAGAGTTACTGCAACTTCTGAAATTCCATTCCGACCCTCGAATAAAAAATTCACTATCGGACGGGAAACTTCAAAAATTAAAACTTCGGCATTTCAAGCCTAAATTAGCTACGGACCTCCAAAATACATTCCGAACACACTCTCAACTCCTAAATCACCTAACGGACTTCCATTCCGAGGTCGTCTTCACACTGTTCCAACTACGGGCCACTTTACAACTCTTAAGCTCTCATTTAGGGACTAAGTGTCCCAAAACTCTCCGAAACCCAACACCGAACATCCCGGCAAACCAAAATAGCATAAATGAACTTAGGGGAAGCAGTTAATAGGGGATCGGGGCATTAATTCTTAAGACGGTTGGCCGGGTCGTCACAATATTCAATAATTTATATACAAAATAACTACAAACTATCTACAATTTTGTTAAACAATATCACAAAAAATGAATAAGTAAAAATTTACAAATAAACTACAAAAAAAATTTGATTTTTGACCATTCATATGTTCCTACCTTCTAGCACTAGATCTTTTCACCTTAAATTTAAACTTGTTCATGACAGAATAGTGCTTCATTGCACTTGCAATTATTTGCTTGTCTTGGTATACTTGACCTACTTCAATAACACTTGGTGTACTTTCTGTTATTATTAAACTTTCATATTCCATTATCGCTGGAGATGTTGGCATATCAATTAACTTCAGTGTTCTAGATGAACCTGCAATAAAATAAAGCTAAATACTGTTATGAACTATTTTTTGTAGATATTTTATAGTTAATTTGTAAAAATATTGAAATTCTGTATTTCATATTGAGCTACAAATGATATGTAGTTTTATTGTAGAAATATTGTAGATAGAATAACATTCAAAACTAATATGTATATATATATATTTCTACAATAAAACTACATACCATTTGTAGCTCAATATGAAATACATAATTTCAATATTTTTACAAATTAACTACTATATATATATATATATATATATATATATATAGAGAGAGAGAGAGAGAGAGAGAGAGAGAGAGAGAGAGACTTTGAAATGTAGTTTTTTTGTAGAAATATTGTAGATAAGTCATATACAACTAAAATTCGATAGTAATATAACAAAATAAATCTGCAACTGTGTTCGAATTGGTGATACTCAATTCCAAATTGAAATCACATATTATTATACATAGCGGATATGTTCCTAAGCTTTTATTTTTCTTTTTCGTCTCCATGTATACACGAACACTCATATCGTTCCTAATTTCCATTGGAGGACAATACTCATTGACAATGTATTTGATTTCTATTATTTTTTTGGATATATCTATCATTAGATGCTCTGTTATTGTATAATTCAATAGGCTATAACTCGCATCCTCGCCGACTACAATTCCATCGACCTGAGAATCTATATATCTCCCATAGCTATCCCAATTCACATTCAGTTGAAGCATAATTGGAATTTTCTATATAATTATGCTTGTTACAGAGGAATTGTAACTAATTTAGTCGCTTTTGAATTGTGAAATCAGAAAACCAGTGAAACAGAGTATTGTCGTAAAAACAGAGTAGTGAATTTTTGAGAGAAAAGGGCGAAATTTAATAGCGAGATTTGCTTTTGATAAAATCTGGAAGAATCCTTAATATCCCAACATTCGCGCGTTTATTAAAGGAATTGTACAGCTAATAAGATTCTATTTTTAATGAGTTATTTATATTTTATAGAAAATCTGTTACGGGTTGGTAATTTGCAAATTATGGACATTTTTTTGTAATATAGTTTTCTATATGATATAAGAACGAAAAATTCCAATAAATAGAAGTTGCTTGAACTGAGATGAGCTGGGTCAAGATTAGCTAAAAATTTTCTTTTGGTACGGTCATATATAACGTATCAAACAAAAAAAGAATTATTTTAAAGAAATTTTATCAATATTACTCATAGATTAATTTGGACTAAAAATCGACCCAACTTTAAATGGACTGAAATAGGTTTAGTCAAGATAAACTTAATTCAAAAAATGAGCGGACCAGCCAAACTTTGAAGGGGTTGGACAGATTAAATGAGTTAGGGCACAAATTATCACCCCACTACTGTAAATCTTTTATGTAGTCTCTTTATCTTTCACCACACACGTGGTACTTTCCAGCTGCTACTTTAATTCTAATTTTGTATTATTTAGCTCATTTCTCTGTGTTAAAAAAAATAAAAATAAAAAGGAAGAAGTGGAATATGCAAATTAGCGAACTCCTGTACTGATCAGGAACATTTAGATTCTTCTGTAAGGTACTGTTGAAAGGGAAATGTACTATACGCGTAGGTTATGATCATAGTAAAATTAAAATATTCAGAGAAAGCGAATGAAACATTGGCCGAAATGAAAGACAATGACTAAAGTGGGTAAATCTAGTAGTCTTCCTCAAACACAAACCTAAGTCTGTTATGAGTGGCTTTCAGGTCTCCACCGTAGCACCTCACCATTTACACTTTGTAGACAACCATTTGCACGTAACTTCTTTTAGGTTTCTCTAATTTTATTAATTATCTTCTCTTTTCCCATTGTTGTGTTCATATATACTCTTAGAGAGAATTTATACACTATCAAAATATAGTCAGTGACGAATTCAAAATTTTTAAATTGTGAGTGCTCAACTATTTTTAATATAAAAACTACTACTGAAATCTCGAATGCTTAGCTAATGTATTTATATGAATTACTAATTTTTCAATATAAGTAATTGTGTTTAGCTCTAGAAGTAACCCATAATCCATAAAGTAGATCCACCATTGAATATAGCTAACCAAACCATAATGAGGGGATAAGTAATCGAAAAAATAAGATAGGTAAATTACTACAGCAGAGTAATTTAATTTATTGATAATGTAGACTATTTATACTTCCGTATATAAGTTAATTAAATCCATATATAAAAAAGAAAATAGGAAGTCAAGAAAGCGACTGGCATGACCCTGGCAACTATACCAATATGCCACTACTGTCATGCAGGCAATGTTATAAGGGACACAATTGTCATCTAAACTAAACCAAATATATTTTGTTCTTTCTTTATTTTCTTCATCTGAAATAAGAAATGTCATTGGGATGACTCACTGCTCATCTTATACTTTTTATTATAAATTGAAAATATGGTATTGGTTTCCAAGGCCTATGGATCGGATTAAAAATTACACCCCAGGGTTGCTGAAAGCACAGGCCTTGGTTCGGTGAGCAAAGCTATGATAATGATAGATTAACGTTTTATAAAATGACGTTGAGATCTCATTTTAACCTACATTAATTTCAAACTTCTTAAAGAAAATTGTATCTTCGGCAGATTAAATGTTTATCTCCTGAAAATATTAGATGCAACAGCAGTTCTCATGTCATTTTAAATTGTAAAAGTTTTATCTTTCCACTTTCTGTGTCACGACGTGGTATCATTTTGGGAAGAAATTTCTAAATTAAGGAAGCAATTTTGATTTCACAAAAGGAGTTTAATCTTTATCTACTGTGTACAAATAGTTATGCATTAATCATTTAGGAACGAGTAGATTAATGTTTACACAAAATTAGGATTGATATCTGATAAAATGATGCGTAAAATGTGACAAATTAACCTTCAATTAACGATGTGAACAGTTTTGCAATGTTATTTTTGTTTAACCTATGGTAACCGTCCATAAAAATTTATGCCCGAGCAACCTAAAAAATAGATTATTTGCTATATACAACATTTAAAAATATGTTGTATATATTTTTTTTTACATTATCATAAATACAAGTTGAATCCTTACCTTTTCTTTTCATTTTACATTTATTCGGTAGGTTTGGTGAGCATAAATAGTCAGTCACTCATCACATCAATATCTTGGGTTGCTCTAGTATACTCGGAGGTTAAATCTGTCAATTCAAAATCACACTAAATAATTCAGGTATTTTATATCTTCGTCCATGGACTAAAATCCAGTTACTTTAAGAGTTTATTTGTCAAGCAAGGAAATAAAATGAAACTAGTACTAGTACTATTTAATGGAATATAAAATTAGTTGAGTGAAACAAAGAGATGATGTAGAAGAAGAACAGCGACCTCTTCTCTATTTTCTCCCCTTATATGTCTCATCTCTATCTCTCTCTCGAGGGTGTGTTGCTTTCTATGAAAAAGAGAGAGAGAGAGTCACACAGATATGTGATTTTCATATAAATCAACTACACATATACAACCATAATACATGTCACAGTTGATGAAAGAACGAGTACTCATGAAAGAACTCCATCTTCTTTATTTTTAATATTTATATTCTCCTGCTATATACTTCAATTCTCTTTCCAGAAGGCGATTGCAGAGACATACAGCACTTACTGCAAAGCAAAGGAGGAGCAACAAAGAGAAAGAAAAAAAGGAGAGAGAGAAAGAGAAAGATATCAGTATATAGAGAAACGACAACCTCAGAAACAACAGAGACAGAGAAAGAAAGAGAGAGAGAGAGAGAGACATACACAACTTTGGCTTTCAAATCCCACGAAGAGAAAACGATATCTGAGAAACCTTTGTACCCCTTTTCCGACCTGCAAGTTCTTAAGAGGTTTGTGCCTCTACATGAATAAAGCTGAAGCCTTTTATTTATTTTTTTCTAAATTTTTATTGAAGAATTAAATAAAAAGAAAAAGTCGTTTTCTCTCCCCTCACCCCTTACTCTTTGCCACACTTATTATATCTTTTTTATCTCCTGACAATAATTCATGTATTCCATGATCTCTTTTTTGATTTCTTTTAATGACTATAAACCGGTTTTAACTATCTTTATACCCGATCCGAGCAGAAAAGAGATGATGAAGAGGAAGACGACGCTGCCATGGGAATAACAAGTACACCACCTCGTCCTTCTATTGTTACATCTCATAATTCAAAGAGTCACATTAATCCAACAATTCTTCATCAACTCTCGGATAATCTCAATTCTATGTCCCAAGATTATCATCACCAAAGTCTTTTCAGTTTCCCGAATGGGTTCGAGAGATCACAAGTGGAACAACAACAGCAGCAGCAGCAGCAGCAACACATGGCTCAACAGATCCGTCGAGATAAATTACGAGTGCAAGGATTTGAACCCCAACCATTTGAAGAAGAAACGAGTGGACTTCCAGTTTATGATCAGACCGCTGGAATGTTATCTGAAATGTTTAGTTTCCCACCGGGCACGTCAACGGAGCTGTTGGAGGCACAATTCAACCCGAATTTTAGACACCCGAACCCGAATCAACGGTCTCAGACACAGCAGATTCCTCCTCCCGCCGGCATGGGAAACGAGTGGTTCGGGAACCGACAAGGAATGGTAGTACCATTGGGATATGCAAAAAATCATAACAATCAGATATCAAGTTCTAGTATTAATGCGGCGGAGTCCATGCAACTTTTTCTTATGAATCCACAGCCAAGGTCACCTTCACCATCTCCTTCTCATCCTCCTCCTCCTCCTTCAACTAATTCTTCTACTCTTCACATGTTGTTACCAAATCCATCATCTACTTCAACACTTGAAGGGTTTCCCAATCCAGCTGATGGATCTTTTGGTCAATTCACATGGGGTAATAATGGGGGTGCAAGTGCCAGTCTCAATACCCCTAATGAAATCGGAGCTGGAGTAAATCACGTTGTAGAAAGCCAAGGCCTTTCTTTATCTTTATCATCTTCGTTACAGCACAAGGCAGAGGAATTGAGGATGGGCGAAGAAAGTGGAATGTTATTTTTCAATCAAGGAGGAGGAGGGTCTACTACTTCTGGACAATTTCGATACAAGAATTTGAATATTGGTAACAGTGGATTAGTAGGTCAAAACCTTCATCAACAAGTCCATGTTGGGTATGGCTCTTCTTTAGGAGTGGTCAATGTGTTGAGAAATTCCAAGTATGCTAAAGCAGCCCAAGAACTACTTGAAGAATTTTGCAGTGTTGGGAGGGGTAAATTCAAGAAGAATAACAAAGCGGCAGGCGCTAACCCTAATTCTAATAACCATAGTGGTGGCACTAATGGGGGCGGCGGTAACAATAATACTTCAACAAAGGATCTGCCTCCTTTGTCAGCTGCTGATAGGATTGAGCATCAGAGAAGGAAGGTCAAACTTTTATCTATGCTTGATGAGGCACGTATCCTTTCTCTCTCTCTCTCTTAGGGGTCAATAGCCAATCATTGTTGTTTATTTAGTCTGTTAATTAAAGAAAAATATCTACAGAAAGTTACGGCATTCTCGTGGAATATTTTATAAATTGAAAACTAAGCCGGCTAGGGGAATAGGTTTCGTCATTTCATATAGATTGAGTTTGTTGAGTTTTAACAAGATTCTATTTAAGAAATCTGTATTTTGTTAACTAAGGATTGATTCGACGGGTGGGGCACTAAGCTACGTATTAGATTTCCGACGATAGAACAATTAAGTGATCAGAAACTTTCCTTATAAGTGTGAAAACATAGGTTTGTATCAGGGAAATATGTTCCATTATTGTCGTAATTAATGTTAATTTGGTCGTAAGCTACCATCGGACTAAAGCCTTAAACAAGGAATAAGCAAGTGCGACGACACTAGAATGCACTTAAAAGTCCATCAGTGGTTGGTTTGAGCTGACCTTAATTTTGATTTTCTTCAATTGCTTATGCAAATACTAATACACTGATATTTACGTGTTGGCTGTATTGATAGAAACCCAAGACAAAGCAGGAATAACATTAATAGGATATTTTCAGTTCACATCAACGTTCATTTCAGCGTACTAATGTTCATTTCCCAGCTTTCTACTTTTTTTTTCCCGCCTATTATTTTTCATTTTTTAATGCTCTTATCTAATGCTCCACATTGAAAATTATTTGAGACGCTTAAATCTCTCGAAATTGGAATTTGATCCTTCTTACCATTTGAAGTGTTCATCTTGAATTTCTCTTTATTTCTTGGAGTAATTACTTACATTATATTTCTTGAAACAGCCTCTTGCAGAAATGCAGGTAAGACTGCGTACTATAGACCTTGTAGTTTGGCCCTTCCCCGAACCCCGCGCATAGCGGAAACTTAGTGCACCGGACTAGCATTTTATATTTTTAGCGCTTAATATCCACTTTTTATACAAATTAGAGTATTCTTCTTTTTGTATCATAATCATTTTTTTCTTTTTTTTTAATTATTTGCAAGCAGGTAGATAGGAGGTACAATCATTACTGCGAGCAAATGCAAATGGTGGTAAACTCGTTTGATCTAGTGATGGGGTTCGGTGCAGCAATTCCTTACACAGCACTTGCACAGAAGGCTATGTCAAGACACTTCAGGTGTTTGAAGGATGCAATAACAGAACAATTGAAGCACAGTTGTGAGCTGCTGGGAGATAAAGATGCCGGCACTTCGGGATTGACTAAAGGAGAAACTCCAAGGCTTAAGATGCTTGAACAAAGTCTGAGGCAGCAAAGAGCCTTTCACCAAATGGGAATGATGGAACAAGAAGCTTGGAGACCTCAAAGAGGCTTACCTGAACGCTCTGTCAACATTTTAAGAGCTTGGCTTTTTGAGCATTTTCTCCACCCGTATGTCTTTCTCTACTCTATTCTATATTTAGAGTTGGATTCAATCTCTATCCATCGATTAAATGTGTGGAAATCTTCTATAATATAATATATGAGTATACAGTATACTATAACTTATTTTGGCAAGTAATAAATATGCTACTTATCATGTTATTAATCTTAATTTTAGTTGACTTACAAATTCTTGAGACGGACTATTAATTTTAAAAATAGTGTAGAATTTTCTTTATAACATCAGGATAGTGTCAATTGAAAGTAAATTTAGTAACTTAGGAAGTAAGTAATGTGCTACAATAAGTTAGTCAAAATACAGTTTCAATATTTTTTAATCCGCTGCCTTTGTTCCTATACATGCTTTAATTCTGTTGACCATAATAAAGTCTAACCTTTTTTTCAATCCCCATGTCTTAACTCCTAACACCGATGGGAATCTGAATCTTCTTACATTTACTGTATAAACAAAAGTCGAAACCCCATTATTATGGAATTATGAAGAGACAAAATGAGGCTTCACACCCATCAATCAACTTTTATTAGTCTAAGACACATTTCCAACATCACTTTATAGCTTTTCTTTTTTCTTTTTCCTTCCCTTGCAGTGTCTGATTTTAAAGGAACCCGAATTCAGTGTCCTTTCATGTATAAAGTAAATTTAGCTCTTTCTCCTGGATCCAATGCGCTTGTGCTGTCTCCTGCTGACATAGGCATGATTTTGAACATTGAAAAGAAAAGAACCTATTCAATAAGCTGACATGCATATAGAAATAATAATAATAATAATGATAAAGCAGCTTGGGGAGCTACTACACAAAAGAAATAAAATTGAATCTATGTATCTAATGAATGAATGTTATGAAAAAGATGAGTGCATGCAATTTTTTTTCTGCCTTTACTTCTGTTACTATTGGCAGAGAGGTACTGCTGCTGCTATTGCTGTTTTTCATGGATTGTCACGCCCATGCAGAGAAAAAGAAAGCAAGAAAGTGTCAATTCACATCTACGGATAAAGAAAGTTTAGTCATCTCTTTATACGGTTTTGGTAATGAGTCTGATGTTTTTATTTTTTTCTTGTGGTCATTTTTCTCAGGTATCCAAGCGATGCTGATAAGCATCTGTTGGCAAGACAGACTGGTCTCTCAAGGAACCAGGTTCGCTCATCGTCTCTTCTTTCTCTTTCAAGTTTTCTTATTATGCATATGCTGGATCTAGAATTTAATTTCCAAAATTTCTGTTCCTTACAGCAGCTATTTTTTGTCTTTTCCTGGGAAATTTAAGTACCTAAATTTTCATCCAACCTATTTGACTAGGCACGGAGCTAAGAAAAAAGATAAGACTTTTGAACTTGTGGTGTAAAATGAGGCATATATATTTTGTGTGGCTATAAATCATTGTATAAATGTAAATTGTTTCCAAATAAGAAAGTGGGTCATTCTTTTTGGCACGGACCAAAAAGGAAATAGGTTCACATGAAAGGAAGGGAGTACGAAGGAAATACAACACATGACGTGAGTGATTTTTTTAATAATTTATTTTGTTTCGAAAAAACAAGTTAGAAATGTATACTAGTAATTTATTTAACTGAAGTAAACATCGAATTAATTATTAATAAACATAAATATAATAAGGTGTTTGTATTGTACATTATCACCGGCTTGAATATATATTAAAAGTTACTGCTGTACTCGGTAAAAACCACTACTAATAGCTTGGGTTGCATGGATTTTCTTTATAAAATGTTTTCTATTTAACTTCGGGATTTTGCAAAAGGGAGGGAATTGTGGAATTGAACCCACACTAATTGTTCCAAAACACCCAACGATAGCACTAGAATTGTAGTGATTGCATGGATTTTGGTTTTGGTTCTCCACCTTTCTTTCTTTTTTTTTTTTTTTACCTAATTCGGGCATGACAAGAGCCTTTTATTTTTCCAAGGGATTCTTTCTACAAAGACATAAATTCTAGATTAAAAAAGAAAATCTAGAAATAGTAAGTGCAGAGGCAAAGCACATGAATGTCCAATCACACGTCAATTAATTAAATACGATAGGTAGAGATCTCATGGGGTTTCTCTTCCTTTCCGACAAAATTTTTATTTCACGAAACTAAATATGGTAATGCATGTTGACTCTCTACACTGAAAGATGAAGCAACAGTAGTATCTACTCCTTACTCCTTTCACATCACTTCATTCTTCCCTGAAAATTTTGTTTATTCAACTCTATGGTGCGTATATATGGTGTATTAATTAGTATTGTCTGCATACTAGAACTGAGTAAAGATGGGTATGATATTGTAAACTTCGTTTACACCGTTACTGTATAAAGGTTAAATTCTTTGTTGTGAAAGATTGAGCTTATATATATTGATTGTATAAGAGAATTTCACACTATATGTGAAAATTCACATTTTGTAGCAAATTATCTGCATTATATTTTATATTATAACTAATATCATTAATCATGTGATGTTACCTGTAATTATCTATTAAGTGATTGATAACATAAAAGTTCTTTTACGTGGTGAGTATATTGAAATTAAACTCTTATCTGATGTAACATCTTATATCTTTCAAACTTGAGTTTGTTCAATTCTTTCTGTTAACAATTCTCAGTTAAATGGAATATCTCCCGAAATGTAACAAATGAGTGAAAAAAGTGTAATAAAGTATGTCACAAAGGAAGTTAATTAATGATGGGGTTATTTTTGGATATGAATGTGCTTTTTTTTCAGGTATCAAACTGGTTCATAAATGCCAGGGTGCGGTTGTGGAAACCCATGGTGGAAGAGATGTATCAACAAGAAGCCAAAGAAGAAGAGGATGAAGATGATGAAAGAGAGAATAGCCAAAACCAAAACAGTGGCAATAATGCACAAACACCAACGCCTAATATGAGTAACTCTTCTTCTACTAATATGACCACAACTACGACAGCACTAGGAGCAGCTGCAGCAGCAGCAGAGACAGGAACAGCTGCTACTGCCACAACAGCAACAGCAGCATCAACATTAGGCAAAAGATCCGAAATCAATGCACCTGATAACGACCCTTCACTCGTTGCAATCAATTCCCACATTTCCTTCTCGGAAAACCAAGCAACTTTCCCGACCAATATTCATGATTCCGACGCCATCGCATGCCGTCGCGGCGGCAATTTCTCCGGTGATGATTATGGGACCACAACCAACACTGATGTGGGATCCACCATGATAAGATTTGGGACCACTGCCGGTGATGTATCACTCACCTTAGGGTTACGCCATGCAGGAAATTTACCAGAGAATACTCATTTCTTTGGTTAAATATTTGAGGGTGATGTTAATTATCCTTCCTTAATTTATACCATAGTAATTAAACCGAATTTGCTTCTTGCCTCATAATTTATGCCCTTGCCTTTTGTCATAATTAAGCTGCTTTACGTTAGCAAGCGCTATGAGAGATTTACTGTAATTGTATAGTAGTAGTAGTACATTATTTTTCCCACCAGTTTTTTGCATATTTGTACTTAGAGTGTTCTGTACCCACATTATCCTTTCTGGATGTATGAAAGCTGATTTTGGACAATAAAAGGAGTCCCAATGAGACAGTATTTTTCATATGCTTTTTGGTTATTTATCGGGTAATTGGAATGTTCATAGAAGCATACAAAATTCGCAGTGTACAAATTTATCTTTTTCTTTTTGTCTTAAAAGGCTTCCCCATCTTGTTTCGGTCAACCTTTCCTTCATTGTTTAGTCTTTGCACATCAAACAAAAAGCAATCCCTACTTTCTTTATATAAAATAAATTTTAATCAGGGTTTGAATCAACTTTTGTCATTAATTCGCTTACAAAGTACATCAATAATTGATTAAGGTTAGCACTTACTGGTAAGCATTTTGCAAACAGGAAATTCATTTATTCTTTGCACCATTCTATATATGTCTATTTACAATCTAAGTTTTATACATTCACTATGTAAAATATTTTTACATGTTCAATGCAATATGATTGACTCCAATTAATGAATCATTATCTTTTTTTTTATATTATAAACATATATAACAAGTGTCTGGTTTACCGTATAAAACTCTAAACACATTCACTAATCAAAAATTTTCATGCTTAGCACCTAGCCCAAGAAGGTTAATTTGTTTAATTCTCTTTTGGTGGTTGGCGTGAAGGGACCGGGGAGGGAAC
>MU715597.1:151588-164933 GCA_026770625.1 Nicotiana glauca | reverse complement strand
CCCCCCCCCCCCCCAAATGTTCGGACCTACAAAAGGGTAAAAACGGACAACTAAGGAAACTTTATATAATACAATAATCATAAGGTAGAAAAATTCTCATGCAAAAGATTCCTAAATTTTTTACACAGTATGGTGATAGAAAGCTACAGTTCATCTGATTAATTAGACGCAATTGCAATCTCTCATATTTTAGAGTTATCACCAGGCATATATAGATTATGTTTTACTTTTTCCAATAATGTTTGGTAAGGAAAATGAAGGGAAACAACTACAACTGCAACACTCACTATCTGCTTTTCTCAGACTTCTTTTTGGCTATATGGTTCCTGTTGAGTTAGTTATGTTGCCTATTTTGTCCAACTTACCTTCTCGACCTTTTCTTCAAATTCAAAGAAATTAGATATAAAGCTACAATCACCCTTCACCTAACTTCATCTCTTTCTTTTCTATTTCGTATTTCACTTTCTTATATTCACCATTTTTATTTATTTACTAATTTTATTTTTAATTTTGCAGAGCAATTTTGCCTTTACAATAAGGTGATATGTCAGAGTCATTTGTTGAAATAGTAACACTCAAAATGCTTGGGAAATTTCTCTTTTCCCCTTAAAAGAAGAAAGGATTTTTAGCCACCTTTGTTTGTTTATGGTAAGAGCTAGTGTCCCCATCTTCTGGGCAAATTAAGAAATGTCATTTTCAAGTAATAAAATGCAATGGTATCTATACTTTCCTATATTTATTGTACGGGTTTGGTAGCAGGAAGATAAATGATGAAATTTCAACTAGCTACATCACAGCTCTGTCTATCAGATCTGTATTCTTTGTTAGTCCAGTCTCCAGATAATTAATTGGTTTCACAAAACTCTGTAAAATCTTTTAGGATATAAATTTTACTCCACTAAGTTTCATGCATCCACGTACGTGAATTTGTCTCCTATAATTGTAGTACGGATGTCGTCTGGATGTTAACAAGTCCAAAGTAATTTTTAATCCTATAGCTAGGCTTCGTGAAATTCAGTAGTCTCTCTTCATTTTATATGACTATATTTGATTTGATACGGAGTTTAGAAAATACTTTTGGCATATATATATATATATATATATTAAAAGTACACTTTTGTAATCTTAAATATATCACAACATTTCTATACTTATAACATGTCAACAATCGTAAAATGATAAAAATTAAAAAGTTAATAAGTTCAAACATAGAAAGATTTTATTTATGTAAATGCTAAAAAGAAAGAAGTGTATTTATGAAATGGAAGAGGGAGTACTTTCCTCGTTTTGTTTCTTCTTAATTTGCTCCTGCAAGTGACAGGTAATAGAGTAATTAGGATATGTCATGAAAGAGTGACCCCTCAGAATTGTTTGTTTGTCTTTCTCACTGTTAATTTACTATTCCCACTGCCAATTAATATCAATATGAATTGCTGAAGACAGTGACCATAAGTCCATAACCCTAGTTCGTACATATTGTATTAGGATATTAAAATCTTGTCGTCAAATAAGTAAAATTAAATGAAGGCTACTCTTGAAAGTTAGGCAAAGGTGGGCCCCTATGATGATTGAATACAAGAGCCAAGAAATGGACTGTTTCATGGGCCCCCCTAAGAGGGAAAGGCTGAAGAAGCTTTGGATCATATGACACAAGTTGATGTTTGGGCTTTTTATGTTTGAACCCAATCTTAGGCAATCATAAAGAAACCCACTTTAATTTTTTTCTCCTTTTGAATGAGTGGTGGTTACGAGAAAATCACATTTTGATTTTAGTTTTTAATTTTTGAGATTTCACCTCTAAAGACAATCCACTGAAATTGTTAGTTAAGGTGGTCTATCTAACTATAGATAGTTTTATATTTCTATTGATTTTAACCCTTCTTTTCCAACAATTTGGGTTTTACCTTCTTTATTTTGTTATTTGCCTAGAGTCTTCTCTCGAAAAACAAAACATAATAGGAAACGATAAAGAGAAAAATACACAATGGAGCATTTTTTAACTAATATTTAAGAAAATGATACCATTCTTTATTTATTTCATATATAACAGATTTTTTTACAATACTAGCATATGTAAAACTAATGTGTGCAATTAATGAGTAATACAAATTATGGGATCCGTTTTATCCTTATCTACTTTTTCACATGTCTCTCCTCCTCCTTTCTATTTCAATGCGGTAGATTTAGCATTCAAATCTATCTTTCCTTTATTATGAATTTATGTCCCTTATTTTAACATTCATATATTCTCTAAATATTTATATATATGTTATAATATGTATGTATACATATAAATAAAATATATCATGTACATTAATTATACATATATTATAACAAATATATATTATATCATTTATATGTACATTATTTATACATATATTATACCAAATATATATTGTATCATTTATATGAATGGTATAAATATCGTATAATATCTACATGTATAAAAACATAATATGTCATATATGTATTATTTATTCCTATATTATACCAAATATACATGTTCCATTGGTCCGCTTTTCCTTTAAAACAAATTAAATAAGCATCAAAATTAGGATGAATCCCTAATTTTGAGGCGTGGGAAATAGGCTTCAAGACATTTTCATACATTTTTCAAGGGACTGATTGAGATGAAAGTGAGGGTTATTTAAGGTAAGTTTTAAGAAATGTAATTAATTAGTTGCCAGTTTTGTCAATTACTATTTAGTGCTAGGATTCTGCAATATTTTCTTAAATATTTGCCTATTTATGTTTTTTCCTCAAAGATAAAAGTAGATAGAGGGAGTAGAAGACAACTACCTAATGATTAGCCTACCCACACTCTCCACCAGGAGTATCAAACGGACGGGTCGGGTCGGATATAGTTCGAGTCGAAAATGGATAATAAAAAAACAGATCAATTATCCGACCCGATCCATATTTAATACGGATAAAAAATGGGCTAACCGGCGGATAATATGGGTTATCCATGACTTCTTGTATATGATCACTTTTGGAAAAAAATTTAGTCTCCTTAATTTGAGGAACCCCCAATTTGAGGCTTTACAAAAGTAAAAGTTAGACATATTGGTTATCCATTGGTTATTCATTTTCTAAATGGATAATATGGTTCTTATCCATATTTGACCCGTTTTTAAAAAGTTCATTATACAACCCATTTTTTAGTGAATAATATGGATGATTAACTATTTTCTTTGAACCATTTTGTCACCCCTACTCTCCACCACCACCCCAGCTCCCAAATTAAAAGAATAAAACAGGTACGAAACAAAGCTAGCTTATTACAAAAATTTATGAAGCTTTTTGTGAGACCTATCGCTTTTACAGGAGAAAAAAGCTGTCATTGTCCTGGAATTCCTAGTGTTACTATTTAAAAAAATGATGCATAGAACGATCATTTTTACCGTGAAAGTACTAGAAATTCTAGTAAAAAACTAAAAACTTACAGAGGTATCAGGTTTTGAGCTAAAAACTCAATATTGATGATGACAAGAAATAATACAGCTAGCTACTTTGTAGTATAGGTTAAGGACCACTACTATATGGTTCTGAAGTAAACATTATTAAAGCAATGAATGTTGAATGGAAATGAGATGAGAACTTTCGCAGGGTTTCATGATTTCAATCTCCACAATAATAAGTGTAGACCTAGCAATTGGACCACCTTCTGTCTTACTACTAGTAGTGCAGTATATCCACTTCACCACTTTATAATTACTACTCAATAAACTAAAGAGGACCCCTCCTTAAAATGCTTACAAAAATTTAGCACTCACCAATGAAAATTAAACAAGTATGTAAAACATATATATCCGCCATTTTATTTTCTCTAGTCATGTCTCTGATGACCTGGAAAACTAATGTCGTCAAACTATTGAAATTTGTATACCATAGGTTTTATCCACACTAATGTAACGAATTTTATTCCCTACTAAAATTTTGGATATTTTTAAAAATAGTCAGATTTATAATTGGTTATTCAAAAATAGCTCAATTTCAAAAGTAATCGAAATTTAACTATTTTTTATGTAAAGATAAATCTAAGCGAAAATACTGTTCAAAACCCGAAAAATACTCCAGTATATTATGCTGGAGTTCCAGCATAAGTATACTTGAACTCCAGCATATTATACTGGAGTTCCAGGATAGTATGCTGGAATTCCAGCATAATATGATGGAGTTCCAGGATAGTATGCTGGAACTCCAGCATAATATGATGGAGTTCCAGCATAAATATACTAGAACTCCAGCATAATATACTGGAGTTCCAGCGTGCTCCAGTCTCCAGTATATTATACTGGAGCCAGCAAAGTATATCGGTCCAGCATAATATGTTGGAGTTATATTATGCTGGACCGGTCTCTATTGCTGCAAAACGGTAGCTATTTTTCATTGACTTGGTAAACGCTGGCTATTTTTGATTGATCAATCCGAAAACTGGCTATACCGTGAAATTTTGGCCTAAAAATTCGGCAAAAACCGACCAACTTTGATCAGTAAAAAAACCAACCAAAAACCGTTCAAAGTTGGTCGGTTTTTCAAAATATTTTAATTTTTAATTTTTTTTTTTACGAAACTGACAAACTTTGGTCGGTTTCCTTTGGCGCAAAAATGCGAAAAACTATTTTTGAGTCCAGCAAAATTTATTTTTCAAGAAACAGACCAACTTTGGTCGGTTTTTGCAATTAAAATAAATAAAAATTAACATTAAAAACCAACCAACTTTGGCCGGTAAAATCGGCCGGACAATTTAAAAAACCGACCAATTTTGGTTAGTAATTTTATTTTTTAACAAAACTGACCAACTTTGATCGGTTATTTTCGTGCGAAAATACAATAAAGAGTATAAATAAATAAAAACAATCTTAAAACAAAATGCACCAATGGTCTGATCGTAGAATAGTATCTTGTCATAGTACACACCCCGGTTCGATTCCCAAACGGCGAATTTTTTGATTACATAATTAAAATACCGACCAACTTTGGTCGGTTTTTTTTTTTTGCAATATTTTTTTTAAAAATTAATTTACCGACCAAAGTGCGACCAACTTTGGCCGGTATATACAAGCGATCACTAAAATAGCGACCAAGCCTGTTTGGATGGGTTTTGGTCGGTATTTTATATAAACAGATCAACGTTGGTCGCTTTTTGTGGTCGCTAAAATTCGGATTTCTAGTAATTTAATATTGCCAATCAATTCGGTCGTTACTGAGCATATATTTGAGAAACTTAAGACTTTCTACGATCCAATACATAATTAGCATTTCCCAATTAGCTTATTAACCTACAATTATTTCTGGATGTGGAAAAGCTTTCAAGAATCAAGATAAACATCCTACTAGTAGTATCATTTTGTACAAGGAATTACTCCTCATATTGTTTCTTCTCAACTCACGATTGAATGCTCTATTATGTAATTCTTTCTTTCCTGCCAATACTCTGTATTCTTAAGAATTGAATTAAAATCCACACTAGCTAATTTCGAGTATTGTCATAAAATACATTCTAGCAATGGAAAAAAAAAGTATTAATTTAACTTTCTGGGAACTCTTGAGGTGAATAAATGGAGAGAAAAAGAGGGTCAATTATTAGGATGGGATCGACAAAAATATCTTATGGGATGATGTTAAATCTCTATTGATCGATGAATTGAGTAGTCTGATTGAACACTCGAATGAAGAAGATGAAAGAATTAAGAAGAAGAAGAAGCAAAGATCAGAAGAATAGAGCTGTTGATATGAAAATACTCGTATATGTACATATGGAGCTACAAATCCTTATATAGACGCCTAAGCTAATGACAGATGGATAACAACTGTAACTAATGACCTACTAACGGCCCTTAAGTTAGTTAACACCATTACAACTAACTAAAACACATAGTTAACCTAACCATGGTTAAGTAACCGTGGTGCAGGTTCTCAATTAATTTACACCCCCTCAATCTAGGAGATATGAAGAGGTTCATCATGCCTAGCTTGGATATGAGATAATGATGCTAGAGATTAGTAAGCCCTTTATCAGCTTTTTGCTCTGAGGAAGCCAAGAACTGAAGATTTACCAATCCCTGCTTGACCTTCTCCCAGATAAAATGACAATCGATGTCGATGTATTTGGTGCGCTCATGAAAAAATAGGATTTGCAGCTATTTGGATGGCCCATTTACTGTCACCGTATAAAGAGATAGACAGTTGAACATTCACATTCAATCCCTTATACAATCTAAGAAGCCACACAAGTTCAGCAACTGTCGAGGCAAGGCTCCTATATTCTGCCTCTACAGAACTTCTAGAGATAGCTGATTGTTTCTTGGATTTCCAAGACACTAGAGAATTTCCAAATTTAACAAAATATCCTGTAACAGACCGGCAAGTATTTGGGCACGAATCCCAATCAATATCACAATAAGGAGTGAGAGAAGAAGAATTAGCAGATGACAAAAGAATTTCAGCTCCAGGGGACTGCTTGACATAACGAACCAATCGTACACCAGCCTCCATATGAGAGACCTTAGGGGAGTGCATAAACTGGCTTAAACACTGCACTGCAAAACTGATATCTGGACGTGTGTTAGTCAGGTATAACAATCTGCCAAGGAGTCTCTGATATATACCAGGGTCATCAAGAGGGGCATCATCAGTCACCCTAACATGTGTATCAAACTCTAAAGATGTCAGCTTCAAGTTAAGTTCCAAGGGAGCACCAACTGATTTAGCTCCAGCCAAACCCATATCTGAGATCAATTCAAGGTCATACTTCGGATGATGCATAAAAATGCCCTCTTTGCTTCAAGCAAATTATATGCCAAGAAAATACCTCAGCTCACCAAGATCTTTGATCTTGAAACTAGACTGTAAACATGCCTTAGTTTCGAGAATCATGGTTGAGTCATCTCATATGATCAAGAGATCATCAACATAAACCAAAACTATGAAAAACTTTCCTTGATATTGTCTAGTAAACAGAGAATAATCCAAATGGCTTTGAACAAAATCATATGACAGCAAGGCAGAAGATAATTTTACATTCCATTGCCTAGAAGCCTACTTAAGTTCATACAGTAATTTAAGCAACTTACAAACCTGTTGAGGACCATTTCAACTGTGAAAACCCTGGGGTAAAGTCATATATACTTCTTCATCCAAATCTCCTTTCAATAATGCATTATAGACATCTATTTGATGGATCGCCCAATGCCTGGTTACAGCAGTAGCCAGAACACACCTAATAGTCACTATTTTGACTAATGGTGAAAAGTTTTCTTGGTAGTCTAAGCCTTCTTGATGGCTATAACCCTTTGCTACCAGTCTTGCCTTGAACCTCTCCACCTTTCCTATATATTTATACTTAATTTTATACACCACTTACAACCAATAGCTCTTTTTCCTGTAGGCAAAGGTACCACCTCCCAGGTATTATTAGCCTCTAAAGCTTGTAATTCAGCTTACATAGCCTCAATCTACCAAGGATCTTTGGTAGCTTATGTATAGCTCTTAGGCTCAACATCAGTAAAGAACTTGGTGAGGAAACTTTGATACTTTAGTGTCAAATTATTATAGCTTACAACATCAGACAATGGATAGAGACAAGCATTAGCAGCTTTGCCAGGGACAATAAAATTCTTCAACCAAATAGGTGGTTTTGACACCCTTCTGGATTTTCTCTATGGTGGCTCAAGATCAATAACTGTAGGGGTAGAAAGTGATAAGTCTGTAGCGATAGGAGTTAGCTCTGCAATATCAAAGACTTCTGCATCATGCGAAGCTATTGCTGATGGCTGATCTGGGATATATGGTGGGCTAGAAATAGGATCTTCTAGTGTAGCAGAAGGGTAAACATAACTGGAAAGAAGAATTCCTGATATGTGGCCTGTGAATGAAAAGGAAATATGTTCTCATGAAAGAGAATATCTCTGCTAATGATGATTGTTTTGTGCTCCATGTCATATAGCTTGTAACCTTTTTGGAAAATCCCATAGCCAAGCAACACAGATGGTATAGCTCTAGGACTGAATTAGTTTTGTCTAGGTAATGTTGTTGCTAGGGGTGTGCATTCCAATCGGTTTATCGATAAATCGAATTGATTATTTGTTATCGAAATCGAAAAAATTGAAACCTTATTGAAACGATAACGATAAGCATATGTACAAATCGATAATCGATAAGTAATTATCGATAAGGGTCAAAACCGAATCGATAAATCAAATGCACACCCCTAAACTGTAGACACTTGTAAAATGAGTAATTACCTATTTGTGTAGATTAATATAACATACATAATGTATATATATTCCGCTACTATTTTGAAAGCGGCTATACAATATTATTTTCCCTAATCTATACCCTTTCCTTTACCCTAAGTCCCTTGCCCTATTATTTCCTCTATCACATTTAAGGAATGATCATATTTAAAAATCAAGGGAATGAAGTTCAAATTAATGGAAAACAGAATTAGCCGTGATGATATGTTTTTTTTTTGTTTATACCGTTGGAGTGTTGGTGGTATACATTTGATCCCTTACTTTAGTTTTGTTGCATGTGCTTGTTGACACAATTTTTATGTTATAAATGGTGTTCATCGTATTTTAGCTTCTTTTTGTCCATATTAGTTAAGCGCATTTATATCGATATACTATCCATGGAATCCCGCAAATTTTCTTATTGGTGTAATCGCTAACCGAATCGATAAGCCCCCAAAATCGATAAATCAAAATCGAAAAAATCGAAAACTTATTGAAACGATAATGATAAGCATATGTACAAATCGATAATCGATAAGTAATTATCAATAAGTGTCAAAATCAAATCGATAAATCGAATGTACACCCCTAGTTGTTGCATAGAAAAGACATCCTATTACTCGCAAATGAGACAATGAAGGGCATATGTTGTGCAATACTTCAAATGGAGACTTGTTTCCCAAGATAGTAGAGGGCACTCTTTTAATTATATACACATCAACTTCTACACAACATCCCCAAAAGTTGGGTGGCAGGTGACCATAGAATTTAATAGCTCTAGCTGTCTCAAGGATTGTGACAACCCGGCCGGTCATCTTAAGAATTAACGTCCCGATCCCCTATTAACTGCTTTTCCCTAATTTATTTATGCTATTTTGATTTGCCGGGATGTTTGGTTTTGAGTTTCGGAGAGTTTTGGGATACTTAGTCCCTAAATGAGAGCTTAAGTTTTGAAAAATTGACCGTAGTCAGAACAGTGTGAAGAGAGCCTCAGAATGGAATTTCGACGGTTCCGTTAGCTCCGTTAGGTTATTTCGGATTTAGAAGCGTGTTCGAATTGTGTTTTTGAGGTCCGTAGCTAATTTAGGCTTGAAATGCCGAAAGTTAAATTTTTAAAGTTTTCGGTTTGATAGTGAGATTTTGATCCGAGAGTCATAATGGAATTCCAGAAGTTGGAATATCTCCTTAGTGTTGAATGTGACGTGTGTGCAAAATTTCAGATCATTCAGATGTGGTTTGGTTGGGTTTTGATCAAAAACGTAATTTAGAAGATGTTAAAATTCTTAGGCTTGAATCTGATACGAATTTGGTGTTTTGATGTTGTTTGAGGTGTTTTGAAGATTGGTACAAGTTTGAATAAGGTTTTGGGATATGTCGATTCCTTTAGTTGAGGTCCCAGGGCCCTCAGGTGAGTTTCGGAGGGTTGAACGGATCATTTAAGTTAAAGAAAAGTTGCAGATTTAGGTTTCAGCTGTTGCAGGAATTTTGTTCTTCGCGTTCGCGAGTGGACCCTCGCATTCGCAAAGGGTCAGGAAGGGGGCATCAATTTTGTCCTTTGCGTTCACGAGGGGGAGTCCCGCGTTCGCGAAGGGCCGGAATGTGAAGCTACGCGTTCGCGAGAATGGAGACGCGTACGCGATAGGCTGGGACGCTGAGCCTTCGCGTTCGCGAAGAAGGGCTTCGCGTTCGCGAAGAAGGGGACGCGTTCGCGAAGAAAGAAAAGTGGTCACCGTCAATTTGTGCTTTACGAACACGAGGCTTTGACCGCGTTCGTGAAGAAGGGATTTAAATGCTTGGGCAGAATGATTTAAAAGGCCTATTTCGCGATTTTGAGCTAAAGTTCCTCTATTTTTGGGCGATTTTAAAGCTTTTTGAAGAGGATTGAAGAGGGATTCAAAGGGAATCACTTGGAGGTAACATTTTTGACCTCATAACTCATTTATATGTGATTAAAGACCTTATTAGTGGTGAAAAAAATTGAAAAAATGGGTAATTAAGGCTTGGGATTAAGAGACGCTAAAAGGGGTATTTGAGGGGTCAATTAAACTCTGATTTTGGTGTTCTTGTTATGCATATACTTGTGAGAGTATGAGGATTCTGAAAATATAAATTTTGCCCAATTTTGAGACGTGGTCCTGAGGGGCATTTTGGTTATTTTATCTAATTTCACGTATTAGCTTAGAATTTCTTTGTAGAATCAGTTACTTGAAGTGTTATTCATATTATGAAATTGAATTGAATAGATTTCGGCCATTTGGAGTTGAGTACTCGTGGCAAGAGCATGGTTTCAGGTGATTTGAGCTCGTTCAAGGTAAGTGGGTTGCCTAACCTTGTGTGGGGGACCTTCCCCTTAGGATTTGGTATATTTGGTAATTGAAATGCCTTGTACATTAGGTGACGAGTGTGTACTTATACTAATTGTTGGAAATCCAGTTTTGATTAAGTAATTACTAGCATGTTTCCTTCCTTGTTTTTATTACTCGCACTATTAAGCCTGTTGCTAGCTTAGGAAAACATATCTAAGTGATTTAATTGCTTTATTTGCTCAAACTGCCTTACCTAAATTCTGTGCAGCATGCTAGGCTATTACTTATTTGCCTTAATATGAAATTTGCCATTTCTGAATAATTTTTCTGTTATTGCTGTGTATTTACTTTGGGACTACAGATGTGGGATTCCGGTAGATTCCCCTTGTCTATTTATTTTGGACTACGGATCGGGATTCCGGTAGATCCCCGCGCACTGATAGTTGGACTACAGGAAAGGGATCTCGGGAGATCCTTCGGATATATATGATGGACTACAGGACGGTATCCCGGGAGATCCACTGGATAGTTGTGATTGGGGCTACAGGACGGTATCCTAGAAAATGCCCCGGTTGTTATCTCTGTGTTGAGCTGTATTTCTTTCCCGTGATTTATTTTGTCTCTATTCTAGTTGTCGTTGTTCTTTCAATTCTATGTTATTTCTTATTGTTTCACTTATTTATACTATTTTATTCCATGCTGTTAACCTTTATATCTTATTTAATCTCAGTAGAGATCTGACCTTCCTCATCACTACCGGACCGAAGTTAGGCTTGGCTCTTACTGAGTACCGATGTGGTGTACTCATGCCCTTTCTGCGCATGTTTTTTATGTGCAGATCCAGGCACTTTCACTCAGTCTTATCATCTCTGAGGCGAGGCGCTTCCGTAGAGACTTCGAGGTATATCTGCCGCGTCCGCAGACCGAGGAGTCCCTTTCTATTCTCACTTTTAAGTATTGGCCCTTCTGTATTTCCTTTCTTGTTAGACACTCTAGAGTTAGACACTGTTAGATATTTAAAGGCTTGTGGTTTCATGAGATTTCGGATTTTGGGAAAATGTATTAGTTTTTGAGAAGTCGTATTGCATTTGCCGAGCGGCATTTTTAATACTGCTTCATTCGGTTATTTTGGCTTTTAATTATTTCTTCTGCAAGTTTTTATTTATTTTCCGCATTGTTAAGCTTACCTAGTCGTAGAGACTAGGTGCCATCATGGCAGTTCACGGAGGGCGAACTAGTATCATAACAAGTTGGTATCAGATCTCTAGGTTCATAGGAGTCATGAATCACAAGCCTGTTTATTTGAGTCTCGCGGATCGGTACGGAGATGTCTATACTTATATACGAGAGGCTATGTAATCGTTAGGAAAATTTCCACTTCATTTCATTTCCATGTCGAGCGAGATTTTTTGATATACAATTCTAAACTTCTATCTTCTTTCTCTCACCGATGGTGAGGACACGAGCTACCAGAGAAGATCAGGCACCCGTGCCCCTGCAAGAGTCGCCAGAATTTGGGTCGGGGTAGAGACCGAGGACGCACACACGGTGCAGCCAGAGCACCAGCGCGAGCTGCCACCGAGGAGCCACCAGTAGTTCCAGCCAGAGCCCAGGCATCGGATACGCCTACTACTGCAACTACTCCAGCACTTCAAGAGACATTAACATAGTTCCTGAGCATGTTTGGTACATTAGTTCAGGCGGAGTTGATTCAAGTTGTACCAACTACTTAACAGATCGAGGGAGGGACCCAGACTCCCTCCGCCCCCACTCCAGAGCAGTGAGTTCCCATTGGTCAGGTTTCAGGTGTTATAGCGACACAGCCTGTGGCCCCATTTCAGCATGTGGTGAGGACCTCTCTCCAAGTAGAGGACAGGTAGGTCCAGGAGAGAGAGGACAGACGAGGTCAGAAGAGAGAGTATAGGGAAGTGAGGAGACCTCGTAGACTGGAGAGACCCACTGGTCCTTATTTTGGAGGAAGAGTATGGCATGGTAGAGGTTTTGTGGGTCAGCCAGCTCAATTTCCATCTCAGATTTCACACAGTGTTTCAGGTGTTCATGGGTCTTGGAGTACACATACCGCACAGTTCCCACTGTCACGTCCTCCCAGAGCTTGTTTTGAGTGTGGTAACATACGCCATTGTGAGCACGTGATTTTTACCTCACACGAATCACTCCCAAAAATCCAAAATAAAACAATCTTTCCTTTTGTGTACAATTTTGTGAATTTTCGTGATATATTCTGTAATTGTTTGTATTTGTGTGTGCATGTTCATTGGTTAAATTAATGAAAAATATAAAAATATGTTGCAAGTGTATTTACAATTTAATTAGACAGTTCGAAATTAATTGGTAAACTAAGTGTTTTAGAAAAATGGAAAAATCAAGAAAAAATAATGTATTTTTGCATTTTTAGTAATTAATGTCGAATTTTGTGTTTTCTTTTAATTTCCTATTTTTATTATGTGTGATAATTATTATTAAGCATTAATTAGCATTTTTAAGTTGATTTGGGTTTATAATTTAATTTAGGACTTTGGTTTTAATTTTGAAAAAAATAATGTAGGAAGAAAAACAAAAGAAAAGAAAGAAAATAGATTAGGAAAATTAGAATTGGGCCAAACCCTCCCCAAGCCCAAAAAATCTGTCCAAAAAATACCCTAAAAACCCTTTCGAATAGGCCCATTTCCGTGACCCGGTCCAATCCGTTCCCAGCCACACCAAACGACGTCGTTTGGTCTCGATTGATCCAGGCCATTGGATTAATTCGATCAAACGGTCAAGATCCCACCCCGTTAC
>MU715597.1:91039-147131 GCA_026770625.1 Nicotiana glauca | reverse complement strand
CCTCCGGCTCGAGTTGTCCGCTCGGGTAAGCCAGGTCTAGAACAATAAACCCAGGTTCTTAAACCTAGAAAAACAAAGCCTCATACCGGATCCGTAGTAGGAACGTTTGTTTGCATCATGTACATTTGACTTTGGAGACTGAACACAGGGATTGTGTCTGTCTAGGACAGGTGTACCTAAAATATAAAAACCAATATGATGCATCTTACTTGCTACTTGTGCATTCATTTGCTTCGAATTTGCATGTTGACCGGCTTATAAGGAAAATTTAGGGAAAAGATAATGAGATGGTAGAGAGGGATAAATGCCTGCTTTGAAAAATCCAATGTCCAAATAGTGCCGAAACTCTGCCAAATTTTTGAGAAAAATTAAAAAAAAAGGAATAAAAGGAAAAAGAAAAAATATGTTTTCAAAAAATAATTTGTTTTATTTGCCGATGAAATGAAAAAAAAAAGAAAAAATTTATTTTCAAAAAATAGTTTATTTATTTACCAATAAAATAAAAAATAAAAAAATAAAAAAAAAAGGTTACATCTTGTTTCCAAAAATAGTCTGTTTTATTTACCCAAACTACGCCAGTTTGATTCTCATCGGATGTGAGATACGTAGGCAACCCCCATCGGGTCCAACTTCCCTTTTGCAAAAATAGCCTAAAAATCAACAAATTTTTTAATGTTGTCATAAATAAGTTAGGTAATGCCATTCTTGTCTGGAATAAGCCGAATGTTCCCAAAAGGATGCCGGAAAGCTATTTTTGCAAGAACAGCCAACCTGGGTCATTTTTTAACGGTTAGCGAACACAGCCTTAAATCTTCCCCCTCGAAGTGCTAAAAGGCCGTATCTGCACAACTGGGATATGGTCTTTCTTAAATATAATATTTTTGAAAAATGGTCACTTTTTCCTTTAGGGACATTAAATCACCTTAATAAATGTGCAGGATGAGCACGATTGAAATTGAACCCTTCACAGTCCTTAAAGAGATCCCTTTGAAGCTCCATATGTGGTGGAATGACCTAGGCAAGGATAGTAGAGAGACGGTGGTAAAAGTTCTGGGTGGTCTCGTTGGGTTATTGAACATCAAGCCGAGGCGGGATATTATTGAAGCATTGATACCTTTTTGGGACTCAACTCGCAACGTGTTTCAGTTCTCATATTTTGAGCTCACGCCGACCTTAGAGGAGATGGCAGGTTATGCAGGCTTTAACGGAAACCTCAGAATTCGATATCCATTGGCGCCAAGACCGGTATCTCCACACAGATTCCTAGATTTGCTGAGTATTAGCCGGGATGTTCAGGATGGGGATCTATCAGAAGGGTATTGCACACTCGAATTCTTGTACCATCGATATGGCAATCCCCGAGGTTTTGAAGAACCCAACACTGGGTTAACCCATGCCGGAAACAAAGATAAGTGGGAGGCAAGCCGGGGCTTAGCTTTCATGGTATCTTTCTTGGGAGTTGTGGTCTATCCGCAAAACGATGGTCATATAGAGATCGGGCCTCGTAGGATGCTAGATGTTGCAATCAAGAAAGCCACTAGCACGATGGTTCCTCTGATCGTATCGAAAATCTATCGAGCCTTGACTACATGCCGAGAAGGGGGAAAATTCTTCCACGGTTGCAATTAGTTGCTACCTTTATAGATGCAAGAGCACCTCTGTCACTACTAGAAACACATGGATTTTTCACAGCGAAATCAGTGGAAAACTGATGGGAAAATTGAGTTTTCACACCGCATTCCCACCGAAACGAGTCACCAAGAAAATGCATGGTGGGAAATATCTTCCCAGAGAAGTGGTGGGAAATTTCCCACAGTTTTTCCAGCGAAACTTTAATAGGAAAAAATAATGAAATTTCCCATCAACAATCAATGGGAACTATTATTAGTAATTTTTATTAATTTTAATACATTAGCCAGGAAAGTGATGGAAAAATGGACGGTGAGTTGAAAATAAAGTATGAACATTCCCATCGATATCCGTGTGAAATGTGTTAATTCTAAAAATAAAAGTATAAACTTTTCCACCGATATCAGTGGGATAAATGCAAATTATGAAAAAAAGTATGAACTTTTCCACCGATATCAGTGGAAAATATGCAAGTTCTACAACTAAAGTGACGAACCTTCCCATGGAATTAGTGGCAATTCCGTGGAAAATCTGAAAATTATTTTTGTGCACAATGATATAAATATACTGCACCACCTGCCAAACAAAAAATACAACCACCAACAACCTAAATAAAATTAAACATTCATATGCAAAAATCAACATCTTCCGATCCATTTCGCTAATTAACAACCAACCAAAACTAAAAATAGTAAAAACCAATAATGCAACTTAACATTCAAATAAGAAATTTAGCATTCAATCTTATCCAATTGATACATAACATCCAACATCATAGTCTTACCCAAAATCATATTAATAAAAGAAACTACTCCTTAGTATTGTTAGAGCGTGATGGAGAACGTGGCACAGGAAATCCACCAGATGCTAAGAGGTAGTTTAGCTGGGCCTTGATGCTTTCAACGTCACTAGTGACATGTGTAAATCCAGCATCATTTCACCTCATTTCTTCATCCCTCCGCCTATCTTCTTCCTCCCTTCGCTTTGCCTCTTCCTCCTGCGCAACTTAAAGTGTTATATCCATGAAACTTCAAAAAGATTAGTTAATCGTGTAATTAGTTATAACAACAACAATATTAGTTTAGGCATATACATATATACCTTGTATTCTAGAAATATGGAGCCAAAAAGATTAATAAGAACAATAACAAGAATCCTTCATGATAACCACTGGAAAAAGCCCCTCCTTCCCCAAAAAAAAAAAATTCCCAACATCAACATTTCTCCTCCAATGCAATATATACAGCTAAAGCATCTATAATACTCAACTTACTTCTACAAAGAGAAAACTAACTGCAAGAATCTTCAAGAAAATACATTAACTTGAGTATAAAATAGAACCTAAAACTTCAAAAATTAAAATGGTCCAACAAGTAACCAAGAGAACAAGTACCAGAGTTAAAAAGGATTTAGCTAGAGACTATCAAACCTATACAAAAATGACAACAAACAATTTAACATAAATGCACCAACTTGAAGCTAAATGTCTGTATTTGTCAACTTAATTCCCATCATAAACATGAAATCACACTAACAATTTTGCCGACAAAATTAAAACTTACACCTACTCAAGTACTACAAAAAACTGAAAGGGACAACAAAAAGACAATAAAAAGAGAAAATTTTACCAGAATCAAAGGGAACTTCAGTTAGCTAGAGACCATAGTGTAGCTGAAAATGGTGTCCAAGATTCAAGAAACTTACAAATTCAGATCTGGGTATACTCTAAAAACAACATTAAAAGGGTAATTGAGTAGTAGTAATGTGAAGTAGTTATTTAGCAATAAAGAATTTCTCAGTCTTGAAAAAAGTTCAAAGGGGTCTAAGAGAGACAATAATTATAATGGAGACTAGTTTGCTGACTTTGGTTGTTATCATTAGCCAAAAAATATTCTAATCCAACAAGACCCCCACAACAAGAAATACCATTCCAAGCTAACAGATTATGGATTCTTGCCTTTGCTACAATTTAAAGAATCCTAAAAAAAATAGCAGTTGAAAAATCTCCAGAGTTCTGTCAAGAAAAAAAGCTAACAAGAAAAGCTGATATTTACTGCTTTTGTATTCTACTCTTAGAAGTGATCATTGTAAAATACCAGGTGAATTATTCTCACCAGATAATGGGGTTCATATTGTAGATGGGTCCAAAAAGATTAATAATAACAATAACTGATGCAGGCATACTCTTTGCAACAAATTTAAATAGCATGTTAATGCTCGGATTAACTTCACGCATGAGCCCAATTACAGTATTCATGCCCACTTGAGATATAGTACATAAATACACACAAACAAATAAATAGACTTAGAACGATTTATTTGTTTCAAGTTAGTTTACAATTAATGTTGAATAATATACCTTAAAGAATTCACTTAGTTTATAATTAATTATGAATAGTATACCTTAAAGAGCTAAATTTTATTTATCTTTTTATAAATCAAGAAAAGATTATGGTTCTAGATTAAGTTACTATGAATAAAAAGTACCTTTTCATAGAAATGCTCCTATTAATTTCTTGGAATCAGTTTAAAAAGTCAAACCAAGATTCTAACACATTCGCTATCATCCATGAATAAATTTAAACTTGGAGGATAGATATAAGATTCACAATAAAGGATTTTTTTTATCAAGGTAAAAGAAATATAAATTTATGTAGTTGTTCTAGCAATTTAACAGCTTAAGTTACATTTAACAACTGAAACCAATTAGAGATTAGCAAATGAAGTTACCTCAAGACTTATAACCTGATTTGAGAAGCTGAAAAAATAGCTTCACCCTAGACTCCAGAACTTTGATTTTCAGTAGATCAAATGCACACCATAGGTTCAAACCCTACCATAGACAACAAATCAAGTGAGTATGTGACACTGATTAAAGGAAAAGAAATAACAAGAATCGCAGTCATTCAATTGTATCACATCTTCACGAAAACAACCTTTTCTGGACCATATGCATCTCTTTCCTTGGCACCCTGATTTACAAAAATAGCCACTGGGCTGGTTTTGCAAATCGGTTTCATAGCATGAAATTAGCCAACACAATAAAAATAACAAATCAAGTAAGTATGTGACACTGCTACTGCCACCTTAAGTAGGAATAACCATATTCTAAAAGGTTAAACAATCACTTAGACACGAATCAAAATACTCGAAATTCGATAAGCCTAAAACATAGAAACAAAATGATCCATAATCCATCCATAAGCACATCAAAGAAACACATATTTCATGTCTACCTATTAGAAACTAGTGCTAAAATTGGGAAACAATAATTTCACAAAAATATGGTTAGTATACCTCTACATGAGACAAGGAACTTAACATAAAAGATTATGATTTGGACTTAGTTTGCATATTTTGATATCATAACTCATAGAAAAAGACCATTATAAGCAAAAGCAGCGGTGAACCATAAAATCAATACATAATTATAAATATTTATTACTAGGCATGGAGGAACCCTAGATTTTGAGGCATTTAATGTAAAATCAGAAAAGGGAGAAAGAAAAGGGGATGGAGGGAGGGAGTAAGTGAGACAGAAGGGGGGTCTTACCGATTTTGCATCAGCTTAGTGAAAGCTCTTATTTCTGAAAATGGGGGAAAATTGATCTGCCAAGATAATGAAGAGAAAGAGAAGAATGAGATTGAAAAAGAGAAAAGGGTATACCTAATCTAATAGGAAATATTTTCCCACTGATTCACTCGGAAAATTTGTGGGAATTGTGTTCTATAAACTCAAAAATTTTAGTGAAATAATTTTAAGCTCGCAGTGAAATAATTTTAAGCGGGCGGGTTTTTGGACCAAATACAACAATTCGAAATTTTGAGCTTCCCACTACATCCGTGAAAATATTAAAATTATTTTTTATTTTACGTTCTCACGGTTTCGGTGGGTAGATTTTAATAAATTTATTTTTAATGACATTCCCATTGATTCGGTGGGAAACAAAATATGCATTTTTATGCGCCAACTAGTTCCCACCTATAGTCTGTGGGAAAGTTTTTAAGAAAAAGGTAAAAGAAAACTTTTTCATTTTCCACTAATTTTTTTTATATTTCAGTGTGAACTGCCACTAATAATATATCTGTGGGAAATTTCTCTAGAAAATTTGCAGTTTTCTAGTAGTGTGTCACCGGACTGGGTACATGAATTATGGTTTGACCGGGTTGAGTTGCATCGACAAATTTGAAACTCGGGTAACAGGTATTGAGTTTCCTGAGGGGACTAAGGCTTGGCTATCACATTTGAAATCTTCGATTGCTGATAAAATTGAATGGGCCTTTGGATGGCTTCCCGTTACTGAAGTAATACACATGTCAGCTGAGGTGCCTTATATTCTCTTGATGGTTATCCGAAGCATCCAACCCTATACTCCATACAGGGTCTCATGCCAATTAGGAAGATTTCAAACCGTCCACAACAACAAAGATCTGAGTAAACAAGTCATTGAATTGGGGCCAAAAGTTGTATTTCAAGAAGGGAGAATTCGCCAAATATGGAATGAATGTAGGTTCCTCGAGCCTAAGACCATGGTCCGAGATCGAGCTAGAGGCGAAGTAGATCCTAAGTACAATGTCTGATTTGGCAAAAGATTCCAGATTCCTGAAAGGCCCGCAAAAAGACCACATGTTCAACAATTCATTGACAGGTCACAAGCGCAATGGAACTGGTTGACTAAGGAAAACAAGTACAGGGCCAAAATAAGCCAATTGGAGAGACAAACCATGGAACTTCAATTTGAAAAGGATGTTCAAGCCGCTGCGGATGAAGGAGGAAAAAAGAAGCTTACCCAAGAAAATGAGGCCCTTAAGGCTCAGATCCGAAAAATGAGAATAGTTGCCAGAAAATCAGAAAGGAGCTGGGCTGACCAAAAACTCATAAACGAACTAAAAAAGAAAGCCCTCGAATGTCAAGAGGACTTGGAAAAATCTGAAGCTAGCTTGGCAAGGATCCGGGCCAGATGGACAAGGGGTGTAGAAGAGCGGGCATAGCATATGCGGCAGATGAAGAGGGACTATCAAGGGACCGTCACTATCCTGAAAGAAAAAATAGGCATTCTCGAAGATAAGGTAGTCAGACAAGCTAGAGATTTCAGAGCGGATAGGAATCGTTGTTATGACTTGATGGCGAGGATGGAGGAACAAATGCATAAGTTTCAAGATCAACTCCTTCACAACTCTCAAGTGCTGGAAACGCGGAGTTAACAGATAGGACAATTGCTACAGGAAAAAAGCAGGCTTGGAGAAGAGGTCAGAACCATCGCACACTACATTACTGCAAAATGCCGAGCATGCGAGGACATGACCCGTACTACATTTTTTGCAGCAGTAATGACATTCGTCCGGCAAATAATGAGCGACTTGAAGATCCTCCAAAGGGATCTTGCACCAAGGCCCGCGACAAGGCTGAATGACGCCTCGCGGACCTCAGGAAATTTTGGGTCATTAATGTATTCCTGATTTTTTGTTTTGAGTCTGTATTTGCTTGTTAAAATTTGTAAGTTTGTCAGTTGGTCCTTTTAAGCTTTCTTTGTCATCTTTTCAGAGTTTGTAAACTTTTTCTAAGTCTGTAATCAAAGCAGTTCATTTTATGAAAATGTTTTTGCTACTTATTTTTGGCCAGAACTACACACGGTCTGATTCATGTGGGGACATGATACGTAGGAAATCCACATAAAATTCGACCACCACTAAAAGAAGAAAAAAAGGGGGGGAAATGAAAAATAAATAAAATAAAGGAAAGTTTAAAAGGTGTTGAAATAAGGGACACAATTATGAAAGGCCGGAATGACGCACGCAACTGAAGCAAATGCATGATAGAAATTGTTAAATGCCTAGGTGCATTGCATCCCAATGTGCGATTGCATGTTTGTTAAACTCTAAAAGACTAACAAGTTTGTTGTCTTCTAGAGAATTCAAGCAAGTAGTTTACTTAGAGCATACTGGCACATTACCATTACCAGACTAGATCAAAGGGAGAAATACCAGAAATCATGTCTATCCCAGAGGTCGACACAAGTGTCGAGGTAGAAGAGTTGGATATCAGCACGAGGAAGGAGAAAATGTATAAGTTAAAGCAACAAATGGCCGAGATGTATCAGGCCTGGACTAAAATACAACCACCTTCATCTTATCCCGCTAACCCTACTTTTACCCCACTACCAGCTCAATCTCAGGATCATCCTTCTAGCAATCCAGGCTTCCCTATTTACCAACATTATCATGGCACTACTTCTCATGTGCCACAAGTTCCAAGACCAGTTCCACATCATCCTTCGCCGGTCACCCCTATCTTGGTGGCATCCCAACCACCTGCAATCAACAACTCCTCTAATCGGGCCCATGTTCCATGCCTAGGATAACCAATACTACCCGCCGGAGCCCATCTTCAAAGCTCCCGAAACATACTCTTATGATCCACGTTCCGACCTACCAGGGGGAGCAGAAAAACTGGCCAGAAATACTGAACAGGAAGAGATGTTCCGAAAAATGAAAAGCATAGAACAATCTTTCCGAGACATGCGTGGATTAGGAGGCTAGGTGAGCGTGGCTTATAAAGACCTTTGTTTATTCCCAAATGTGCAGCTGCCGGCAGGGTTCAAAATGCCCAAGTTTGATTTGTACAGCGGGCACGGTGATCCGGTGGCTTATTTGAGAGGCTTCTACAGTAAAATGAGAGGAGCAGGCGGAAGGGATGAATTGTTAATGGCGTACTTCAGTCAAAGTTTGAGCGGCTCAGCGCTAGAATGGTACACCCGTCAAGACCACGGGAGGTGGTATACTTGGGATGATCTAGCCCAAGCATTTGCATGCCATTTTCAGTACAATCTGGAAATCGTCCCAGATCGTTTGTCACTGACAAAAATAGAGAAGAATCCAGGGGAGAGTTTTAGAGAATACAGTTTCCGCTAGAGAGAACAAGCTGCGAGGGTTGACCCTCCGATGAAAGAAGGCGAAATGGTCTTAAGTCCAACAAAATCATGAGTTACTCAGCGATCAAGGCAACCACCTAAGCCATACAAAACGGCACGGGAGGTATATTGGGAAGGAAAAAGAAGGAGGACGTCACAACAATTGAGTCAAGAGCCTGGACCCGGGGCTCATCGCCTTACCATAATCAACCTCAACCCCACTCTTAAACTTATCCCCACACTCCCTATACATCACCCCAACACTACTACTTACATCCCGAACCTCATTTTTCCATTCACCACGCCCAAGCATATAACCAACCTCCAGCCCACCCCAATGGCATGCTCCCGCTCCACAAAATAGAAACCCTCCCGGCCAAAGTTTTCGACCTAATCCAGCTTTCAGGAGTGACAGGGCCAGAAGAGAAAAACATTCACTCCATTGGGGGAGTCGTACGTCAGCTTGTTCCACAGGCTCAGACAACTGAACATGCTGAGGCCAATACAATCTAAATTGCCAAATCCACCTCCAAAAACCTTGATTACTATGTCAGTTGTGAGTATTGTTCAGGTACCCCGGGGCACGTACCGAGAAGTGCTGGCACCTGAAGAGTGCGATACAGCAGCTCATTGATACTAATATCATTAAAGTTCAAGATCCTGAGGCACCCAACATCAACATGAATCCAATGCCAGCCCATCCAGAGGCGAACATGATTGAAATTGTGCACAAAGGGGGAGAGCCGAAGAAGCCATCACAGACCGTGATGACAATTCGATCCAGTGAGACAAAGGCAATTGAATAGCCAACAAGGGAAGGGTCATCGCTCGAGTCAATTGAAAAGAGTGTCGGACCATCTGTGGCAGTGGATAAGGGGTCTCCCAGTAAGATCACAACGAGACAGGAAAGAGTAAGGGTGATTGTGCCGGGAGCAGCCAGCAAACCTGTCGTAACTGTGGAAGGAGCCTGTGTCGATCAAGTTGTCATCAAACCAGTAACCCAGTTACTGATAATCAGCAGCAAGGCAATTCCTTGGAACTACGGACGGGTGGAGGTGATATATCAAGGAAGGGAGGTCAAGGAGGAGGTCTGCGAGGCCCAAGGGTTAACTCAGTCAGGAAGATGATTTGTTCCCGCAGAGTTGAGAAAAGCCAAGGATAATTTAGCTTCAACAAAGAAACCCGTGACGGAAGAGGAAGCAGAAGATTTCCTAAAAAAGATGAAGATGCAGGACTATTCCATCATAGAGCAGTTGAAGAAGACACCGGTACAGATTTCCTTGCTTTCATTATTGATCCACTTAGACGAGCACTGCCGAGCCTTAATGAAAATTTTGAATGAGGCTCATGTTCCGGACAAAATCACTATGAATCACTTGGAGAAAATAGCCAACAAAATATTCTAAGTGAACAGGGTCACTTTCTCTGATGATGAGTTGCCCGTAGAGGGCACGGAACACAACAGGGTCCTTTATCTAGCAGTAAAATGTGAGAATTCTGTGGTCACGCGGGTATTGGTTGATAACGGTTCAAGTGAGAATATTTGTCCTCTCTCCACTCTATCCAAGCTGAAAATAGATAACGGGAGGATCCACAAGAACAGTATATGTGTACGAGGATTTGACGAAAGGGGCAAAGACTCAGTCGGGGACATAGTGTAGGAATTGACAATAGGACCAGTGGAGTTCACAATGGAATTCCAAGTGCTGGATATAGCCATCTCTTACAATCTGCTATTAGGTCACCATGGATCTACGCCGCTAAAGCAGTACCATCAACTCTTCACCAGATGATCAAGTTCGAATGGGACAGGCAGGAGATAGTGGTGCACGGGGAAGACAATTTGTGCACATACAGCGACACCATTGTGCCAGTTATCGAGATGGAATATGGCGAGGGACCATGGGTCTATCAAGTTTTTGATGCAATGACGGTCGAGAAAGTGCAAGAGGGGAAGTGTATCCCTAATCCAAAGATAACAGTTGTGTCGGTCATGGTAGCATATGAAATGCTAAAGAATGGGTTCGTACCAGGAAAGGGTCTAGGATCAGCTTTGCAAGGCATCATACAACCAGTATCCCTCCCTGAAAATGTGGGAACCTTTGGTCTGGGATTCCAACCCACAGTCGTGGACATAAGAAGAGCCAAGAAGCTAAAACAGAAAGCATGGGTCCTTCTGAAGCCGGTCCCACGTCTCTCCAGGTCATTTGTCAAGTCTGACACCAGAAGACGATCAGTAGCGACAATTCACAGTGCTGAGGTTAATCCGAATAATGACCTGATAGAAAGGTTGGAGCAGTTGTTCAGCAAGGTAAATATGGTAGAATTCGGCGAAGGTCCTAGCCATACAGAGATACAGTTTGTCGGGCCAAAAGCGAAGATTAATAATTAGAAGGCTACTCCTATCCCTACATGGAGGGAGCCTTGGTAGTCTACTTTGATTTTTCTTTAAGTTTGTACGGATTATTTCAGGGTTGTAATCCGAATTTTATTTTGTGTTGAGTCGGCAAACCTTGTTATCTTCCATTTTTAATGAAATGCAATTTCTTCCTTTTCTTCACTCCTGATAAATTTTACTTTTTGTTTTCTCCTTTTCTTTTTGGTATAGTTCCTTCTACGCCGGTTCTAATGATATGACGTGCATAAAGAATCCTCAAACCTGTCTAAGAAATCAATCTGAGTTAATAGTTCAAGAGATAGAGTAAGATTACGAGTCAGAATTTGACAAAGATGAGGCTCTTGAGGAGATTAGTAAAGAATTAAGTCATTTTGAGGAAAACCTAAGCCCAACTTGAGTGATACCAAAGCCATCAATTTAGGAGACGTGAGTAATATCAGAGAGACTAAAATAAGCGTCCATCTTGAATCAAAGACTCAGAAAGAATTAATTGAAACACTCATTGAATACAAAGATGTTTTTGCATGGTCGTACGATGACATGCCGGGTTTAACCACTAATTTAGTGGTTCACAAAATGCCCACTGATCCAACATTCCCCCCTGTCAAGCAAAAATTGAGAAAATTTAAAACTGACATGAGTGTGAAGATTAAGGAAGAAATAACCAAACAGCTGGATGCAAAGGTTATTCGAGTCACTCGATATCCTGAACGGTTGGCTAATGTTGTGCCAGTACCAAAGAAAGATGGCAAGATCAGGGTATGCGTTGATTACCACAATCTTAACAAAGCAAGCCCAAAGGATAACTTCCCATTACCCAATATCCACATCCTGATTGACAATTGTACGAAGCATGAGATTGGATCTTTTGTGGATTGCTATGCTGGGTATCATCAGATTTTGATGGATGAAGAAGATGCAGAGAAGACGGCATTCATCACGCCGTGGGGAACTTATTGCTACAGAGTGATGCCATTTGGTTTGAAGAATGCTGGGGCAACATACATGAGAGCAATGACCAATGTGTTTCACGGTATGATACACAAGGAGATCGAGGTGTACGTGGATGATGTGATCATCAAGTCAAAGCAGCAGGCCAACCACGTTGGAGATTTAAGGAAGTTCTTTTAGAGGCTTCGCAGGTACAACATTAAACTTAACCCTGCCAAGTGTGCATTTAGGGTTCCATCCGGAAAGTTACTGGGATTCATATTCAGTCGGCGAGGCATTGAGTTAGATCCATCAAAGATCAAGGCCATCCAAGAATTGCCACCTCCAAGGAACAAGACTGAGGTAATGAGTCTACTAGGAAGATTGAACTACATCAGCAGGTTTATTGCTCAGCTCACAATGACTTGTAAGCCCATTTTCAAGTTTCTAAAGAAGGATGTCGCGGTCAAGTAGACTGATAAGTGTCAAAAAGTGTTTGATAAGATAAAGGGGTATTTGGCAAGTCTACCTATGTTGGTTTCGCCTGAACCAGGTAGACCGTTGATCTTTTATTTAACCATCCTGGAGAATTCATTTGGCTGTGTATTAGGGCAGCATGATATCACCGGCGGAAAAGAGCAAGCCATCTATTACCTCAGCAAGAAGTTTACGACTTACGAGGTAAAGTACACTTACCTTAAGAGGACATGTTGCGCCCTAACTTGGGTAGCACAAAAGCTGAAGCATTATCTGTCATCATATACCACTTACCTCATCTCACGGTTGGATCCATTGAAGTACATCTTTCAGAAGCCTATGCCCACAGGAAGACTTGCAAAGTGGAAAATTTTACTCACCGAGTTTTGACATCGTCTATGTAACGAGGACGGAAATGAAAGCACAAGCATTGGCCGAGAACCCGGTCGATGAAGAATATGAGCTACTGAGGACTTATTTTCCCAATGAAGAAGTGATACATATTGATGAACTGGAACTGACTGAAAAACTAGGTTGGAAACTTTTCTTTGATGGGGCTGCAAATATGAAAAGAGTGGGAATATGAGTGGTACTTATTTCTGAAACAGAGCATCACTATCCTATTACGGCTCAGCTTTGATTTTACTGTACCAACAACATGGCGGAGTATGAGGCATGCATTTAGGTTTAAGGTTAGTTGCAGATATGGATGTACAGGAAGTTTTGGTCTTGGGGGACTCGGACCTCCCGGTACATCAAATTCAAGGATAATGGGAAACACGAGATTTGAAACTCATACCTTACAGACAATGGTTTCATGATCTTTGGCAGCGGTTTCGATTGGTGAAATTCAGGCATATCCCAAGGGTTCATAATGAGGTTGCTGATGATTTGGCTACCTTAGCATCAATGATACATCATCCAGACAAGACTTACGTCGATCCTTTACATATTCAAGTCCGCGATAAGCATGTTTACTGCAATGTGATAGAGGAGGAAATTGATGGTGAACCATGATTTCACGATATCAAGGAATACATCAGAATAGGAATATATCCGGTGCAAGCCACGGGAGATCAGAAGAGGACAATTCGGCATTTGGCGAGTGGATTCTTCCTCAGTGGAGGGGTATTATATAAAAGAACACAGGACCTTAGTTTTTTGAGATGTATAGATGCTAAAGAAGCCATGATTGTCATGTCCGAGGTACATTCAGGGGTTTATGGACCGCATATGAGCGGATATGTTCTGGCAAAGAAAATTCTTCGAGCAGGATATTATTGGCTCACTATGGAGCGTGATTGTATCAGTTTTGTACGCAAGTGTCATCAATTCCAGATACACGGCGATTTGATTCATCCTCCACCATCGAAAATGCACACAATGTCGGCATCGTGGCCTTTCGTTGCTTGGGGCATGGATGTCATTTGACCAATTGAACCAGCAGCATCCAATGGGCACAGGTTCATTCTGGTGACCATTGATTATTTCACCAAATGGGTGGAAGCTAAAACTTTCAAGTCTGTAACCAAGAAAGTAGTGGTCGATTTTGTTCACTCCCACATCATCTGTCGATTTGTAATGCCGAAGGTAATCATCACAGACAACGGTACTAATCTTAACAGAAATTTGATGAAGGAAGTATGTCAACAGTTTAAGATTACGCATCACAACTCTACCCCATATCATCCCAAGGCGAATGGAGAAGTCGAGGCGGTAAACAAGAACAAAAAGAAGATATTGAGGAAAATGGTAGAAGGTTCCAGACAATGGAATGAAAAATTACCATTTGCATTGTTGGGTTATCTCACTACTGTTCGTACTTCAGTATGTGCAAATCCTTATTTGTTGGTGTATGGCACTGAAGCGGTAATACCTGCGGAAGTTGAAATCTCGTCCTTGCGGATTGTCGCGGAGCTTAAGATTGATGAGGATGAATGGGTCAAAACCCAGCTGGAACAGTTTAGTTTGATTGATGAGAAAAGATTGGCAACGGTATGCCATGGTCAGTTATATCAATGGAGAATGGCAAGAGCGTACAACAAAAAGATACGCCCTCGGAAGTTCGAAGTGGGTCAACAATTGTTGAAACGTATCCTTCCAAATCAGGCTGAAGCGAAAGGCAAGTTCGCCCCAAATTTGTAAGGGTCGTTCATTGTGACAAGAGTGTTATCCAATGGTGCCTTGTATCTAACAGATATCAAAGGCAAATGTGTAGACATGGCAATTAACTCCGATGTTGTCAAAAGATACTATGTATGATTTTCTTTGATTTATTGTGATTGTTTGTATTTGGCATTGTTTCGAAGACTGAAATGACGAAGGCAATTTGTTCTGCTATCCAAACACTTTACCCTTTGTTTTCCCCTTTGAGCCTTATTTGTTTTTTTTCATACCCCTCTTTTGGAATCAACAATGAAAAAAACAGAAAAGAAAAAGTATATAATAATAAGTAAAAATGAAAATTGTAACAATAAGGAAAATCGGGTGAACTACGTTTGACCTGATTCCTTTTGAGGATACGTAGGCAGCTTCACTGCTCGGTCATAGGGAAATGAAACTCGAAAGATCCCCAAGCAAGAAAACTGGGGCAGAAGTTGTGTTGGTAATAAGAAGTTTGGTTCCAAAAGTTGTAATTCTAACCTGTTGAATTCGTTTTGAAATTTTTGATACCCTTTTCTTTCCAACCTTATCCAAGAATCCATATTAACATCCAAAGAAAGACCTCCCGATCAGTCTTCGAGAGATGCCAAGTCAAGCAAGTAAAGATGATTCATACCAGGGGCAACACTCCGGTTAAGCAAGGAAATAAAAAATGAGAGAGTCTTATTAGTGAAAACCCATATGGGCAGTGTAAGGCGACGAAAGATGAGAAAAATGAGAGAGTCTTAGTGGTGAAAATCCTCGAAGGGCACTATAAGGCGATGAAAGCTGAGAGAAATCCAAAAATGCGAGAGTCTTACTGGTGAAAACCTTCACGGGCACCATAAGGCAGCAAAGAATAGAAAAGGGGCAAATGAGATAAGGTTGACGGTAGAGATCCGTCAAGGCATCGAGTAGAACAAAGATGATGATTCAGCAGAGAATTGGGTTATGGAAATCTTGAGGCGCGGAGCAAGACGGTTGGAAATTGATTGAATTAAATAGACTGGGTTGATTAATCTGAAATTCACAATATGATCATTGGGATCGGTTATCCCATTTAGATAAGTCCTTTTCTTTTCTCAAACGATCTTCTAATGGGAAGATTTTCTCTTTTATTTTAATTTCTATTTTTGAAATCATCGCTTTTTTTTCTTTTTTTCTTTGGACTAAGGCTTTTTCAATAATAATTTGATTCTAATGAATAAGTAGGAATTTCAAAGCTCACTACAAGTTGACAATATGGTGCAAGGCAAATTGTGGCTAGGACAGGCCGAGGATAATGCGATGGGACGTAAAAATCCGAATGATGGAAGGGTTTAAGATTCCGTGAAAGTATGGGATTAGCTAAGAGGACTACAAGTGGTAAGCAACAGTTGGGAAATTTATGGATGAGGAATAGTCAAAGGGTCAGAAATTCTCGACCGAGTTTAAGGCAGTCGAATAAAACCGAGCATAGAAAAGAGAGAAGGAAAAATCATCCCCAGCAGGAGTATCACAACCAATCACCACCCCCTAAACTGACCAAAAAATTTCTTTGTGTTTGAAACAGGGGCAGGAAGTGTTGTTGATAGCAGAGGAAATTTTCCGCGAAGAGAAAGTAAGTACCAAACAGCCACCAAACTAGGGCAAAAAAATTTCTTTGTTTTGTTTATTTTGTTGAAGTCAGGAGCCCGCCTGGAGAACAGAGGAAGTAAAATCAAGTTTTGAAGTCAGGAGCCCGCCTGGAGAACAGAGGAAGTAAAATCAAGTTTTGAAGTCAGGAGCCCGCCTGGATAATAGAGGAAGTAAATTCAAGTTTTGAAGTCAGGAGCCCGCCTGGAGAACAGAGGAAGAAAAATCAAGTTGTGAAGTCAGGAGCCTGCCTGGAGAACAGAGGAATAAATTCAAGTTTTGAAGTCAGGAGCCTGCCTGGATAATAGAGGAATAAATTCAAGTTTTGAAGTCAGGAGCCAGCCTGGATAACAGAGGAAGTAAAATCAAGTTTTGAAGTCAGGAGCCCATCTGGATAACAGAGGAAGTAAATTCAAGTTTTGAAGTCAGGAGCCCGCCTGGAGAACAGAGGAAGTAAAATCAAGTTGTGAAGTCAGGAGCCCGCCTGGATAATAAAGAAATAAATTCAAGTTTTGAAGTCAGGAGCCCACCTGGATAACAGAGGATGTAAAATCAAGTTTTGAGGTCAGGATCCCGCCTGGATAATAGAGGAAGTAAAATCAAGTTTTGAAGTCAGGAGCCCGCCTGGAGAACAGAGGAAGTAAAATCAAGTTTTGAAGTTAGGAGCCCGCTTGGATAACAGAGGAAATAAATTCAAGTTTTGAAGTGAGGCGTCCACCAGGAGAACAAGGAACAATAGTCAGAGATAGTTGAAGTCAGGCGTCCACCTGGAGAACAAGGAACAATAGTTAAAGTCAATCGTCCACCTGGAGAACAAGGAACAGTAGTTGAAGATAGTTGAAGTCAGGCGTCCACCTGGAGAACAAGGAACAATAGTTGAAGATAGTTAAAGTCAGGCGTCCACCTGGAGAACAAGGAACAATAGTTGTAGATGTTGAAGTCAGGCGTCCACCTGGAAAACCAGGGGAAGGCAACAATAATTAGAAGAAGACGATTCAAGTTTCGAAAGAAAGAGCATCTCAAGAATTCGATGCAAGACAACAACAAAGGAGCTTCAGAGGAAATACAAGTCAAGAAGGCAACAACAGTCGCAAGAACAAGTTTGAAAATAAATCTTTGTAATTCATAGACTATAGCTTAGTCTAGCTTCTTTATTTCTTTTAGCACGGTGTAATAAGGAGGTCAGTAAGCAGTAGCAGCAGCAACAACAACAGTAAACACAGCTTCATGGTAGTCCCAGCTACCAAAAAATTTCCGAACTACATTGACCTGATTCCTTTTTAGCCAAGGATATGTAGGAAACCTTTGAAGCAGAGGTTCAGTCAATTCTTTCAAAAATGCTTCACACGGAGTATTCAAACGGGCAAAAATTATTCGTATTCGCTCACTTTGTCGTTGCACGAAACTCTTCGTGTTTACGGGCAAAGAGGGGCAGCTGTGAGCACGTGATTTTTGCCTCACACGAATCACTCCCAAAAATCCAAAATAAAAAAATCTTTCCTTTTGTGAATTTTTGTGATATATTCTGTAATTGTTTGCATTTGTGTGTGCATGTTCGTTGGTTAAATTAATGAAAAATACAAAAATATGTTGCAAGAGTATTTACAATTTAATTAGACAGTTTGGAATTAATTGGTAAACTAAGTGTTTTTGAAAAATGGAAAAATCAAGAAAAAATAATGTATTTTTGTATTTTTAGTAATTAATGTTGAATTTTGTGTTTTCTTTTAGTTTGCTATTTTTATTATGTGTGATAAATATTATTAAGCATTAATTAGCATTTTTAAGTTGACTGGGGTTTATAATTTAATTTAAGACTTTGGTTTTAATTTTGAAAAAAATAATTTAGGAAGAAAAACAAAAGAAAAGAAAGAAAATAGATGAGGGAAATTAGAATTGGGCCAAACCCACCCCAAGCCCAAAATATTCGTCCAAAATATACCCTAAAAAACCCGTTCGAACCGGCCCATTTTTGTGACGCAGTCCAATCCGTTCCCAACCACAACAAACGACGTTGTTTGGTCTCGATTGATCCAGGCCATTGGATTAATTCGATCAAATGGTCAAGATCCCACCACGTTACCCGTTTATCTACCCAACCCGTTCCCACACCCGGTCCACCCCCATTAACTCTAAAACGGCCCCGTTTTGCCCCTCTGTTTAATCTGGACCATTGGTTCCCCTTGATCCAACGGTCCACATTAATTCCTTCATTTGATGTACCCAACCCCATCAAACCCCTCCCCTCTCAGAAGCCCCCCCCCCTCCTCATCTCGTCTCTTCAGAGACCAAATCCCCAACCACCACAAAGCCACACTGATTGCCCGCCGGAAATCGCCCACGGCGGCGCTCAGCCACCAATCACCGCCAAAATTACACCCCGAACTCCCCTCCACCTCCTCTTTCTGAACCCCCAATCACCTTCCTTCAAACCTGGACCAAACTCCTCGAATATCAATTTGAATCGATGAACCCTAGATCCGCCACAATTTACCCGGTGGCGGAGCCACCTCCAAACCGCCCCAAACCAACACCCTTGAACCACCAGCACCTCCTTATCCCTAATCCCATGTCCCTTTCCTTTGAATCCTTCCCGAACTCCTCGAATATTAGATCAGAGAAAACCCCTAAATCCATTCCAGTCTTAAACTCGTCATGAAAGGGCTTGGGTGTGTGTCCCCCTGTGATTGAAGGCATTTTGGACCTAAAATGAGTGTTAGTCGGCTATTCTCACAAGAATAATCGGTTAACACCCATTTTTGGCTCAAATCGAACAAGCGGGTTCCGATCATGGTCAGACTGGTCATTATGTATGTTCATGTTTTCCATCGTTTGATTTTTAGGTAGTTCTTCTTTTTCAGAATTCAGTTTTACACTAGGCACTCTTTCTTCTATTTCTTCTACTAGATTCTTTTCGTTTTGATAAATTCTTAGGGGTCGTCTTTTTATACAGGTTGATTTAAAACCTTGTAGCTCATTTAGTCTATTAACTGGTTTGGTTTCGATTTAAGGTCATTAATATTTGGTTCTGGTTTAAGGTTCGATCTTCAGTTCTGTCCACTACGCATGTTTAGGCCAATTCAGTTGTTTGGTTATATTTAGATAGTAACGTTTGTTGTTCATATCACAGTAGATTGTCTGAAATATTTGTTTCCAGTTATTTCTGTCATTTTGATAAATGTTCGAAATATTTTCCTCTATTCTTGGCATTATGGTGCTTAATTGATTATATCTGATTTAAAAAAGAAATTTCTAGTGTGATTAAAGAAAATCTGATAATAGTTTAATAAATAAGGGATAATCAGAGTTGATGGTGCAATAGTAGGCATAGAGGCTGCTAATAATTTAAAGGGTTTAATTAGGGAATTGGAACTTAAAAAACTGTTCAAGCTGAGTGGTCTGCCAATACTGAATGTCAGTACACTATTGAATTAATGGGTTAAATTATTAAAAAGGGACCAGTGGTACAAAGAACACTCTGTTCAGTGCTTTTAGGAGCTGTAAAACAAGGTAACATGGGAGGGGGAAACAGAAAAAGCTAAAAGACAATTGAAAAGAAGAAAAGGGGGCTGGAAAGGTTTAAGGCTTTTAGGTATAAAACATAGATTCATGGTAAGAGATAGGGGGTCGGACATTAAGGGTGAGAGAGAATATATACACATAAAATACACACATACTCAGGAGATAAAGATAGAGAGAACACTGGAATTCATTTATACACACATTGAAACTCTACTGTTTCATTGACACTCTTTCAGTGATTATCTTTTGATCCTTCTCAATTTCTGAAAAAACAATAACTTGTGACTCACTTGGATCTTTAAAGTGAATTGATATTAGTTTTCATCTAGAAATTTTGGGTCTAGAAGTATAGAAACTATTGTGTCATTGGGTTTTGAGAAACACCCTCCTGGATTCCTTTCATTAAGTCTGGGTGGTGTGTTTGCTATTACTGATATCTTGCTGAGTGGTTGTGCTACTGCTGACCTTCATTTCCTCTGTTTTACTTTCAAATTCCAGGTACTTGCTCCTGAATTCCTACCATGACATGTAACTTGAAATTTGAAAAATGAATATTGGAGTGTAATATCTGCAATATTTTGGACTCAGCTTGGTTGAACTTTATCTGTTGGCAGCCTAGTTCTAGTATCATTTATGTTATAGAAATTATCACTGAATTATGCTTTATTAGATCTTAGTTCATATTGTATAATTGTTTGGGACTGTTAAATCATAGACATTCAGATTAACTCTTAGTTCATATTGTATAATTGTTTAGGACTGTTAAATCATGAACATTCAGCTTAGCCAACTTTTAGTTCATATTGTATAATTGCTTGAGATTGTTGAGTCTTGACATCATGGACTGTATGTTATTACGTTGGCTCTAAAAGGGTAATATTTCCTGCAATTAGCAATCAAGTCATCCGTTTCTATGTTTAAAAAATCAGAATATTTGCTAGGCAGGGATCTTATTAAAATTATGAGTCAAACAATAAAGTCATGATTCAACAGGATGCTAGTTTTGTTTTGTGCTTCTCTAGTCCTTTTGAAGTTTATCTAGGATCCAAAAGCTATATAAGATGCATGATGTTTTAGCTATGCGAATAAATGGTGGATAATTGGTAGATCCAAATAGTTTGTAGGCTTTGTGCTTAGAATTAATCTACGATTTGTGCCTGCTAATTAGACTGGATATCTTTGGGAGTGGGATTACAATGTTGTATACTAGGCGGGGCTTACGGACGAGGCCCAATTAAGGCCCAGTACTAATTGTCACCTCTTCAAGCATATCAGCAGGCTCATTTAGTTTAGAGCCTAATTTAATTTAACTAGCTACCCTTTGCAAAAGAGGCTCAGAATATTTTGTTAACGTAAAATGGGCCTCTAGCTAGCCCATCTCGTCAAGACCAGGCACTTGAAGTATAGTTAATGTAATAGACTTCACCCTGGAGCATTGGGCCTCTCCTTCAGGTCCAACTCCATTTAATGTGTGTACTTGTGCCTAATAGTTGGAATTTAAACCCACAGCCCATTTTATAAAAGCTAACAGATTGTTTTTTTTATTCAAGGTTATTAGTTTAATTTCATGACACCAGCTTGGGCCTTTTAAATTAAGTAGCAAATTCGAATTAAATGGTCTTGATCATGAAGATCTGCTTGTTTGAGTTTGGACTTGATCTTGAGGCCCAAGTTTTCTTGAATGCTTTTAATGATAATTAATAATGCTAATTAATTAAGTTTTATAGAGATAATCCTTAATAGATAATAATAGTTCATCTTTAGGATGTCCTTTAAAATAATTCGAGGTGTGCCACGCCAAATAAAAAGCACAAATTGCGTGGCCCCCTTTAATTACTTCTTTAAAATACTTAGAATTCGGGACGCGCTTTTTAGCGATTTTTCATGGCCTCCCGCAAAGTTAATGACGCGTTAGTCGCTTTAGACGCGCTCTTTAATAATCTTACCTTTCTAAATTTGGGTGTGCATTTCATGTAACCCAAATTCAAATCCCAAAACGTTGAATAAAATGTGTCGCGGATCCGAGTGTATTTCATGTGACGTGATCCAGAAACACGTTTTAAACGACGTTCAACCTTCCTTAAAAAATCAATTAAAAGCGGTAAATAATTTTAAAATTGCACTATAGGATGAACATGTTTTAAAATCATATACTAGGCCATTTATAATAGTTTAAGCGACCGTGCTAGAACCACGGTATTCGGGGATGCCTAATACCTTCACCCGGATCAACATAATTCCTTAGTCAGAATTTCTAGTTCCCAGATTTTATTGGAAAAGTCGAAATTTCCTCGATTTGGGATTCAAAATAAACCGGTGACTTGGGACACCAAAAGCCAAACCTATCCCAAGTGCCGACTCCGAAATAAATAAATAATCTCATTTCGAATAATATCACTTAAAGTGGAAAAACTCCCTTTATTATACCCTCTCCGGGGGTGTAGAGAAAAAGAAGGTGTGACGGCCATGTGGTGAGGAATTAACCTAGATTTGCGAGGAGTGTACCTCCACAGACTTCTCAGCCACAGCGCGCTCTACAGAGTTCTCAGGTTATGATCGCAGCAGCAATTGCTACTCCACCTACTCAGTCAGCTAGAGGGGAAGGCCATGCCAGATATTATGCCCTTGCTGCCCATACCGAGGTTGTTGCCTCCGATTCTGTCATCACTGGTACTGTACTGGTTTGTCACAGAGGTGCATCAGTTCTATTCGATCCTGGCTCCACTTATTCTTATATGTCTTCTTATTTTGCTTCGCATTTGGGTGTATCTCGGAATTCTTTGAGTTCCCTTGTTTTTATTTCTACTCCTGTGGGAGATTCTCTTGTTGTGGATCGCATTTATCGGTCGTGTTTGGTTGCTCTTAGTGTTTTTAAGACCAAAGTCAATTTATTGTTGCTGAACACGGTTGATTTTTATATTATCTTGGGTATGGACTGGTTGTCGCCCCATTATGTTATCCTTGATTTTCACACCAAAATCGTGACGCTAGCTATGTAAGGTGTACCGCGTGTTGAGTGGAGGGGTACTTTAGATCACACTCCCAGTAGAGTTATTTCTTCTCTTAAGCCGCAGTGTATGGTTGAAAAGGGGTGTGATGCATATTTAGCTTATGTGAGAGATGTTAGTATTGATACCCCTTCCGTTGATTCAGTCCCAGTAGTACGGGATTTTTCTGATGTGTTTTCAGCCGACCTTCCGGGCATGCCGCTCGATATAGATATTGATTTTTGGCATTGATCTGTTGTCGGGTACTCAACCTGTTTCTATTCTTCCTTATCGTATGGATCCTCCTGAGTTGAAGGAATTAAAGGATCAGTTACATGAATTGCTTGATAAGGGTTTTATTCAGCCCAGTATATCACCGTGGGGTTCTCCTGTTTTGTTTGTGAATAAAAAAGATGGTTCTATGCGTATGTATATTGATTATCGCCAGTTGAACAACGTTACAGTGAAGAACCATTATTATTTGCCTCGTATTGATGATTTTTTTGACCAGCTTTAGGGCGCACGGGGGTTTTCTAAGATAGACTTGCGCTCAGCTTACCATCAATTGAAGATTCGAGAGCCAGATATCCCGAAGACTGCTTTCAGGACTCGGTATGGTCATTTCGAGTTCCTTGTTATGTCGTTGGGCTGACCAGTGCCCCAACAGCCTTTATACATTTGATGCACAGTGTATTCCGGCCATATCTTGACACATTTTTCATTGTCTTTATTGATGACATTCTGGTGTATTCCCGGAGTCGGAAAGATCATGAGCAGCACCTAAGGACAATGCTTCAGACTCTGATGGAAAAGAAGTTATAAGTGAAGTTCTCAAATGTGAGTTTTGGTTGGATTCCGAGGCATTCTTAGGCCATGTGTTATCGAGTAAGGGTATTCAGGTGGATCCGAAGAAGGTAGAGGCGATGCAGAGTTGGCCCAGGCCATCCTCAGCTACAAAGATCCGCAATTTTCTTGGTTTGGCGAGTTAGTACTGTTGTTTTGTGGAGGGGTTTTCATCGATTGCAGCCCCTATGACCAGACTGACCTAGAAGGGTTCTCCGTTCCAGTGGACGGAAGAGTGTGAGGCGAGCTTTTAGAAGCTCGAGACAGCTTTGACTACAGCCCCAATTTTGATATTACCTACGGGTTCGGGGTCTTATACGGTCTATTGTGATGCCTCGAGGAGTGGCCTTAGAGCGCTTTTAATGTAGGACGGCCGGGTGATTGCCTACGCGTCCAGATAGTTGAAAGTACATGAGAAGAATTACCCTGTCCACGACCTTGAGTTAGCTGCCATTGTTCACGCCCTAAAGATCTGGCATCATTATCTGTATGGTGTTCCTTGTCAGATTTATACTGATCATCGGAGCTTGCAGCACCTGTTCAAGCAAAAGGATCTAAATTTGCGCCAGAGGAGGTGGTTAGAGTTGCTGAAGGACTATGATATCACTATTTTGTATCCCCCAGGCAAGGCCAGTATGGTGGTCGATGCCTTGAGTCACCGGGTAAAGAGTTTGGGGAGTTTGGATTAATTACTGACATCGGAGAGGCCTATGGCGATGGATGTTCAGGACTTAGCTAGCCAGATTATGAGATTGGATCTTTCGGAGCCTAGTCACGTTATAGCTTGTGTGGTTTCTCGGTCTTCCTTATTTGATCGTATCAGGGAGCGTCAGTATGATGACCCTCATTTGCTAGTCCTCAAGAACAAGGTTCAGCATGGCGATGCCAGAGATGTGACCATTGGTGATGAAGGGTTATTGAGAATATAGGGTCGGATTTGTCTACCCAATGTCGATGGACTTCCGGAGTTGATTCTGGAAGAGGCCCATAGTTCGCGGTATTCCGTTCATCCAGGTATCGCGAAGTTGTATCAGGATTTGAGGCAGCACTATTAGTGGAGGCAGATGAAGAAAGATATAGTTGGATTTGTAGCTCGGTGCCTCAACTGTCAGCAGGTGAAGTATGAGCACCAGAGACCATGTGGGTTACTTCAGCAGATAGAGATTCTGGAGTGGAAAAGGGAGCGGATCACCATGGACTTTGTAGTTGGGCTACCACGAGCTTTGAGAAAGTTCGATGCTATTTGGGTGATTGTGGATCGGATGACCAAGTCCACTCACTTTATTCCTATGTGTACTGCTTATTCTTCGGAGCGGTTGGTGGAGATCTGTATCCGGGAGATTTTTCGTCTGTGCGGTATTCCAGTTTCCATCATTTCGGATAAAGGTACTCATTTCACATCACAATTCTGGAGAGCTGTTCAGCATGAGTTGGGTACTCGGGTAGAGTTGAGTACAATATTTCACCCTCAGACGGACGGACAGCCCGAGCGCACTATTCAAATTCTTGAGGATATGCTCCGTGCGTGTGTGATCGAGTTTGGAGGGTCTTGGGATCAGTTCTTGCCATTGGCGGAGTTTTCATACAACAACAGTTATCAGTCCAGCATTCAGATGGCACCGTATGAGGAGATATGGTAGGCGGTGAGATCTCCGGTGGGTTGGTTCGAGCCAGGTGAGGCTAGTTTATTGGCCACAGACTTAGTTCAAGATGCTTTGGAGAAGGTTAAGGTGATTCAGGATAGACTCCGTACAGCCCAGTCCAGACAGAAGAGCTATGCGGACCGAAAGGTTTGTGATGTTTCCTATATGGTTGGAGAGAGGGTTCTGCTTCGGGTTTCACCTATGAAGGACATTATGAGATTTAGGAAGAAGGGGAAGTTGAGTCCGAGGTTTATTGGCCCTTTTGAGATATTTAGGCATGTTGGGGAGGTTCCTTATGAGATTGCCTTACTTCCCAGCTTGGCAGGAGTCCATCCGGTATTTTAAGTTTAGATGCTCTGGAGGTATCATGGTGATCCGTCGCTCGTGTTGAATTTGAGTTCAGTCCAGTTGGTCAAGGATCTATTTTATGTTAAGGAGCCAATGGCAATATTGGACAGGCAGGTTAGAAAGCTGAGGTCAAAGAATATTGCATCAGTGAAGGTTCAGTGGCGGAGTCAGGCGGTCGAGGAGGCGACCTCGGAGACCGAGCAGGATATGCGCAGTCGTTAATCTCATCTTTTCACTACTTCAGGTATGTCTCTATGCTTGTTCGAGGATGAAAGAATGTTTAAGTGTAGAAGGATGTGACGACCCAGCTGGTCATCTTAAGAATTAACATCCCGATCCCCTATTAACTGCTTTCCCCGTGTTTATTTCTGCTTTTTTGATTTGTCGGGATGTTTGGTGTTGATTTTCAGAGAGTTTTCGGACACTTAGTTCCTAAATGAGAGCTTAAGTTTTGGAAATTTGACCGTGGTCAGAAAAGTATGAAGATAACCTCGGAATGGAATTTCGATGGTTCTGTTAGCTCTGTTGGGTAATTTCGGGTTTAGAAACGTGTTCAGATTGTGTTTTGCAGGTCTGTAGCTAATTTAGGCTTGAAATACCGAAAGTTGAATTTTTGAAATTTTCGATTCGATAGTGAGATTTTGATTCGAGGGTCAAAATGAAATTTCGGAAGTTAGAGTAGCTTCGTAGTGTTGAATGTGACGTGTGTACAAAATTTTAGGTCTTTCAGGTGTGGCTTGGTTGGGTTTTAACCAAAACGTAATTTAGAAGATTTTAGAATTCTTAGGCTTGAATCCGATGCGAATTTGGTGTTTTGATATTGTTTGAGGTGTTTTGAAGAATGGTACCAGTTTGAATAAGGTTTTGGGATATGTCGGTGCCTTTGGTGGAGGTCCCGGGGCCCTCGGATGAGTTTCGGAGGGTTGAACGAATCATTTTAAGTTAAAGAAAAGTTGTAGATTTTGGTTTCAGCTGTCGCAGGAATTTTGTTCTTCGCGTTCACGAAGGGTCAGGAAGGGGGCATCAGGTTAGGCCTTCACGTTCGCGAGGGGGAGTCCCGCGTTCGCGAAGGGCCGAAATGTGAAGCTACGCGTTCGCGAGAATGGAGAGGCGTTCGCGATGGGCTGGGAAGCTGAGCCTTCATGTTCGCGAATAAGGAAAATTGGTCAACGTCAATTTGTGCTTCGCGAACGCGAGGCTTTGACCGCGTTCACGAAAAAAGGATTTAAATGCTTAGGTAGAATGATTTAAAGGCCTATTCCGCGATTTTGAGCCTAAGTTCCTCCATTTCTGGGCGATTTTGAAGCTTTTTAAGAGGATTGAAGAGGGATTCAAGGGGAATCACTTGGAGGTAATATTTTTAACTTCTTAACTCGTTTATATGCGATTAAAGACCTTATTAGTGGTGAAAAGGTTTGGGAAAAATGGGTAATTAGGGCTTGGGATTAAGAGACCTTAAAAGGGGTATTTGAGGTGGTCAATTGACTCCGATTTCAGTGTTCTTGTTATGCATAGACTCGTGAGAATATGTGGATTCCGAAAATATAAATTTTGTCCGATTTCGAGATGTGGTGGGCATTTTGGTCATTTTACCTAATTTCGCGTATTAGCTTAGAATTTCTTTGTAGAATCAGTTACTTAAAGTATTATTTACATTATGAAATTGAATTGAATAGATTTGGGCCATTTGGAGTTGAGTACTCGTGGCAAGAGCGTGGTTTTTGGGTGATTTGAGTTGTTTTGAGGTAAGTGGCTTGCCTAACCTTGTGTGGAGGACCTTCCCCTTAGGATTTGGTATATTTGGTAATTAAAATGCCTTGTACGTGAGGTAACAAGTGCGTACTTGTGCTAATTTTTGGAAATTCAGTTTTCATTAAGTAATTACTAGTATGTTTCCTTCCATGTTTTTATTACTTTCACTATTAAACCTGTTGCTAGCTTAGGAAAATATGTCTAAGTGATTTAATTGCTTTATTTGCTCAAACTGCCTTACCTAAATTTTGTGCAGCATGCTAGGCTAGAATTACTTGTTTGCCTTAATATGAAATTTGTCATTTCTGAATATTTTTTCTATTGTTGCTGTGTATTTACTTTGGGACTACGGATGTGAGATTCCGGTAGCTCCCCTCCCCCCCCCCTCCCCCCTTGTCTGTTTATTTGGGACTATGGATGTGGGATTTCAGTAGATCCCCCTTGTCTGTTTATTTAGGACTACAGATCGGGATTCCGGTATATCCCCGCGCACTGATAGTTGGGCTACGAGACGGGATCCCGGGAGATCCTTCAGATATATATGATGGACCACAGGACTGTATCCCGAGAGATCCATTGGATAGTTGTAATTGGGACTACAGGACGGTATCCTGGAAGATGATTCGGTTGTTATCTCTGTGTTGAACTGTATTTCTTTCCCGTGATTTATTTTGTCTATGTTCTAGTTGTCATTATTTTTTCAATTCTATGTTCTTTCTTATTGTTGCACTTATTTATATTGTTTTATTCCACACTGTTAACCCTTATATCTTATTTAATCTCAGTAGGGACCTGACCTTCCTCGTCACTACCCGATCGAGGTTAGGCTTGACACTTACTGAGTACCGTTGTGGTGTACTCATGCCCTTTATGCGCATGTTTTTCATGTGCAGATCCAGGTACTTTCACTCAGTCTTATCATCCTTGAGGTGAGGCGCTTCTGTAGAGACTTCGAGGTATATCTGTCGCGTCCGCAAACCGAGGAATCCCTTTTTATTTTCACTTTTAAGTATTAGCCCTTCTGTTATTCCTTTCTTGTTAGACATTTTGGAGTTAGACACTGTTAGATATTCAAAGGCTTGTGGTTTCATGAGATTTTGGGTTTTGAGAAAGTGTATTAGTTTTTGAGAAGTTGTATTGTATATGCCGGGCGCCATTTTTAATACTGCTTCATTCTGTTATTTTGGCTTTTAATTATTTCTTCCGCAAGTTTGTATTTATTTTTCGCATTGTTAGGCTTATCTAGTCGTAGAGACTAGGTGCCATCACAGCAGTTCATGGAGGGCGAACTATGGTCGCGACAAGGATATGCCTATGCCTCCTCTCGACAACCCCTTTTTGTTGAGGAAAATAAGAGAAAGAACTCTGATAAATTATTCCATGTGACTTGAACAACTCACCACAAAGACTATTGAAGAACTCTGACCCATTATCAGGCCTAAAAGCTTTAACTTTCCTTTCAAAAGTTTCAAAATCATGGCAATGAAAGATTTAGGAAGAGTAGACACATCAGATTTAACTCGCATCATAAAAACCCAAGTCCATCTAGAGAAATCATCCACAAGAGTAAGAAGTTAATTCATTCCATTTTAGGTGGAGACTTCGTAAGGCCCCCAAACAACCATATGAATCAATTCAAAAGGTGCAATAGATCTACTATTACTATGAGAAATGGAAGTCTAACTTGTCTAGCTAATGGACATATGCTACAATGGTCCAATGTGAGACTATATTTATTTTTCAAAACAAAAATTCTTCTTAGAACTGTCATAGGTACATGGCCCATCCTCTTATGCCATAACTCTGAATCTGTTATCTCTCTTACTGCCAAAGATTTCATCTTTTCCTTGACTCCAGCATTTCCTTTTGGTTTCGAGATGTAGAGTTCATCTTCTTTCTTACAAATCCCATTCACCCTCCCAATGAGGAAGTCCTAGAATATAAAGAAGTCGGGATAGAAGCTAACAAAGCACTTAAAAGACTTAATCAGCTTTGAAACTGACAACAGGTAGAATATAAATGTTGGTACACATAATACATCTTTAATGAGATCACCTCCTGTCAAGTGGCAATTTCCTACATGAGTAATTTGAGTGAAATCTCCAGTAGGCATTTGAACATATCCTGAGTTTTCTTCTTTAGTAGCATCAACCAACAACCGTTCATTACCTGTCATATGATTAGTAGCCCCTATGTCTACTATCCAAGTAGGACTAGAATCAGAATCAGACAAAGATATACCTGCCATGTTTGCACTAGGTTCACCAATTGATGTTTTGTTCAACAAATTGAGGATTTATGAATATTGCTTAGAGTAAAGGCTGGTTTTGTCATTGGTGCGAATGGATGTGGTGTAGAAGCAACATTTTCATCTGATTGTGCCAAGTTTCCACTCGAAAAAGCATACCAATTGATGTTTTGTCTAACAAATTGAGGATTCATGAATATTTCTTAGGAGTAAAGACTGGTGTTGTCATAGGTGCGAATGGATGTGGTGTAGAAGCAACATTTTCATCTGATTGTGCCAAGTTTCCACTCGGAAAAACACTTCTCCTTTTTGGATTAAAATTAGAAGGATACCCAATAATTTTATAGCAGTTTTCCTTCAAATGTCCTTTCATGTTGCAAAAGTCACATTTCATTAACTTGAAATAATTTTCCTTGGAATTACCTCGTGTATGACAATAATTACACTCCAGATTATAATTCTTTTTCCCCTGCCTCTGACCAGATTGCTTAGCAGTAAATAGGGCAGTAGGCTCCATATTTTCAATCAATGCACAATGCCCTCTGGCAATCATTTTTTGACTTTCATCCTAAAGCAGTATTGCATATGCTTGATTAACATTATGAACATGTGACTTCATCAAGATCTGGCTGCGTGCCTAGCTATATCTGTTATTGAGACCCATGAGAAATTGTAAACAAGCGTTGGTATTGTAAATGCTTATCATATTCTTTGGATTTTGCACATTCACATGAAGGAGGCGGGATCAATGAATCATATTCATCACATAAGTCCTTCAATTTAGAATAATACACAGAGATAGATGAAGTACCCTGTGTTAAGGTAAAAACTGCTTTATGCAGATAGAACATGCGAGAATTTGTCACCTTATCAAAGCGCTCTCGCAAGTCCTCCCAAATAGCATAAGCACTGGAAAGAAACACCACTCCACTAAGCAAATCACGACTAACATTATGCATAATCCATAATTTTACCATATCATTCGATCCTAATGATTAACAAAATTTTGTCCATAAGTCTCTCGTGTAATAATACCTTCAACAAAACCTAGTTTATTCCTAGTTAACAAAGAAACTTCCATGGCTTATCGCCATAGAGTATAATTCTCCATTCTGATTAGAGGCATCCCAATCAAAAGCGAACTCGGAGCATATGAAGCATGCAAATACATTGGGTGATTGTAGTCAATCACAATCACATTTTGCGCAATTGCATCATCGATCGCCATGAAATTTAGGGCTTAAAACTGTTAAAAAACTCAAAGTAACCAGAAAGTACCTGAGGAATCTCTCGATTTTCAACTGCCATCGGGGAAAATCCCTAGATTTACTCAATTAGGGCTCTGATACCATGTTAAGTCTTCATTGATCGATGAATTGAGTACTGATTGAACACCCGAATGAAGAAGATGAGAGAAATAAGAAGAAGAAGCTAAGATAAGAAGAATAGAGCTGTTGATATGAAATACTTGTATATGTACATATGGAGATACAAGTCCTTATATAGACGCCTAAGCTAATGACAGCTGGATAACAGTTGTGACTAGTGACCCGCTAACGACCCTTAAGTTAGTTAACATTATTACAACTAACTAAAACAGATAGTTAAGCTAACCATGGTGCAGGTTCTCAATTCTTCTATAGTTGAGATATTCCATGAGTTATCCCCACCTTTTATATATGATAGTTAATCTCACTATTTAATATAAATTATAAAATAGTTCTCGGAACTAATTAATCCCATAAGTAAACGTGGAATAACACAATTTCTTATTTTATCCCGGAATTTATTCTTTGTTTCACATACAAAAAGACCATAAGTGAGTAACACATGATAAGTATTGAGCATCTGAAATATATATGGAAGTTATAAAAGTAAAAACATCCACACAGGCGCACAGGTGAAGGTTTTCTTGTACATGAATTTTTAAAAAAAATTACTTTAGATCGTGTGGTCTTAAATATATCATTACATTTTTGTAGGTGTTAACATAATTTGTCACGAAGGGCATCGAAAGTTTAAATACTATAAATTATTTTCAAATATAATATTATTTTTTTATAAAAAAAACTAACTAAGAAAGAAGTATCACGTAAAATAGAAAGAGATTATGTACTTATTTTAACTTCTCCCTAATTGAATAAAATGTTCTTCCTGGAGAAAAAGAAATAGTATAAGTCTTAACCTCTGAAATCATCTATTATAATTATTTATTTCACTCCTGAATGAACGCCAATACAAATCCTTATTATTTGAATAATGATCCTATGACAAGCATGGTTTTATCTAGGGATATCAAATAAACGGGTTGAGTTGATTTTAGCGGGTTAAATGGGTTGAATCAATAAATAGACGGGTCATTGACACGTTCAAAACTAACTTGGGCTGAGATGGACTAGGTTAAGTTGGGCTAAAATTTAGGTCATAGCCCAATTCGCTCAACTCTTACCAAGCTTTAATTAATGTGTATTATTTTTTTATGAATTATTTAATTATCAAATAAGATCTTTTTCTTCTTTTGTTATGGTCATCTATAACATATCAAACAAAAAAAGAATTATTTTAAAGATATTTTAGTAAAATTACTCTTGAATCAATTCGGGCTATAAATCAGTTCAACTTCAAATGATTTGAAATGTGTTGGATGAAGATAGCGTGAGTTCAACAAATGAGCGGGTTAAATAGAGTTGGGTTCAAATTATTACCCCAAGTTTTATCACTCAACAACCTATAAATCGGACCATAAACGAAACACATACTACTATATCCATAACTAAATTAAGTGGAGCAAAGAAAAAACATTTGCTTTGGATAACCAAAGTCAAAAGCGTAAAAATAGTGTGGGGTAGCCACTATTTAAGGTGGTGTTTATTTTTTATTCAGTAATTTTAATGTTGAGCAAAAATAGCCACTACTCTATTAAAAGTAATATGAAAAGATATTTTTACCCTTTTTTCCATTGCTTTTCTTCCCAAGCCCTCGCTTCTCTCTCTCAAGTTTGATACCCACTCATTTTCCATTTTCTTTCTTCCTTTTTTTCATTATGCTTTGCTTTCTATCGGAATGTCAAATTTATTGACATTTAAAGAAAATGGCAAATGTGCAAGGTCACAGCAGAATGTCTTAGATCATTTGAACGGGAATTCACACTCTATAGATGGAGCTCTGATTCTTGTTGATGCATGTGTTGTTGAAAGGATTTGGTCCTTAACTTAAAGTTACAAGAACACAAATTAAGGACAAGTAGTCCTTAACTTAGAGTTACAAGCACACAAATTAAGGACATGTAGTCCTGCACTTAGAGTTACAAGTTCAAAAGCTAAGGACGTGTCCTGAACTTAGAGTTACAAGCTCAAAAACTAAGGACATGTAGTCCTTAACTTAGACTTACAAGCTCATAAATTAAGGACAGCTAGTCCTGAACTTACAATAATAAGCTCATAAGTTAAGGACACTTGGTCCTGAACTTAGAGTTGGAAGTTCAAAAATTAAGGACACTTGGTCCTTAACTTAGAGTTACAAGCACAGAAATTAAGGATAGGTAGTCCTTAACTTAGAGTTACAAGCACAAAAATTAAGGAAAGGTAGTCTTAGAACTTCGAGTTCCAAGTTCAAAAGTTAATGACATGTAGTATTGAATTTAGAGTTATAAGTTCAAAAATTAAAGGACAAGAAGTCCTAAACTTAGACTTAAAAGCTCATAAATTAAGGACAACTAGTCCTGAATTTACAGTAACAGCCTCATAATTAAGGACAATAGGTCCAGAACTTACAGTCACAAGTTTAAAAGTTAGGACAATAGGTCCTTAACTTTGATTTTCAAGTTCAAAAGTTAAGTATAGACAGAAAGTTAAGGACAAGTAGTCCTTAACTTACAGTTACAAGTTCAAAAGTTAAGGACAATAGGTCATTAACTTTGACTTACAAGTTCAAAAGTTAAGGACATGTAGTCCTGAAGTCCTGAACTTAGAGTTACAGGTTCAAAAGTTAAAGACATGTAGTCCTGAAGTCCTAAACTTAGAGTTTCAAGTTTAAAAATTAAGGACATGTAGTCCTGAAGTTAAGGAAGGGTATTTTCGTTCAGTCAGGTTTAAGTTTATTAAACCAGTGGCTAAAGACTAAAGACATTTAAAATACTGGCTTTAAAATAAAGACATGAGCTATTGGTGGCTATTTGTGCACATCGCCCAAGGGTAAAAATGGCGTGGTGTAGCCACTATTTAAGGTGGTATTAATTTTTTATCCAGCAATTTTAATGTTGAGCAAAAATAGCCACTACTCTATTAAAATTAATATGAAAAGATATTTTTACCCTTTTTTCCATTGCATTTCTTCACAAGCCCTCTCTTCTCTCTCTCAAGTTTGATACCCACTCATTTTTCATTTTCTTTCGTCTTTTTTTTTTCATAATGCTTTGCTTTCTATCGGAACGTCACTTTTATTGACATTTAAAGAAAATGGCAAATGTGCAAGGTCACAGCAAAATGCGTTAGATCATTTGAACGGGAATTCACACTCTATAGGTGGAGCTCTAATTCTTGTTGATGCATGTGTTGTTGAAAGGATTTGATCCTTAACTTAAAGTTACAAGAACACAAATTAAGGACAGGTAGTCCTTAACTTAGAGTTACAAGCACACAAAATAAGGACATGTAGTCCTAAACTTAGAGTTACAAGTTCAAAAGTTAAGGACATGTCCTGAACTTAGAGTTGCAAGCTCAAAAACTAAGGACATGTAGTCCTTAACTTAGACTTACAAGCTCATAAATTAAGGACAGCTAGTCCTGAACTTACAATAATAAGCTCATAAGTTAAGGAGACTTGGTCATGAACTTAGAGTTGGAAGTTCAAAAATTAAGGACACTCGGTCCTTAACTTAGAGTTACAAGCACACAAAATAAGGACATGTAGTCCTAAACTTAGAGTTACAAGTTCAAAAGTTAAGGACATGTCCTGAACTTAGAGTTGCAAGCTCAAAAACTAAGGACATGTAGTCCTTAACTTAGACTTACAAGCTCATAAATTAAGGACAGCTAGTCCTGAACTTACAATAATAAGCTCATAAGTTAAGGAGACTTGGTCATGAACTTAGAGTTGGAAGTTCAAAAATTAAGGACACTCGGTCCTTAACTTAGAGTTACAAGCACACAAAATAAGGACATGTAGTCCTAAACTTAGAGTTACAAGTTCAAAAGTTAAGGACATGTCCTGAACTTAGAGTTGCAAGCTCAAAAACTAAGGACATGTAGTCCTTAACTTAGACTTACAAGCTCATAAATTAAGGACAGCTAGTCCTGAACTTACAATAATAAGCTCATAAGTTAAGGACACTTGGTCATGAACTTAGAGTTGGAAGTTCAAAAATTAAGGACACTCGGTCCTTAACTTAGAGTTACAAGCACAGAAATTAAGGATAGATAGTTCTTAACTTAGAGTTACAAGCACAAAAATTAAAGAAAGGTAGTCTCAGAACTTCGAGTTCCAAGTTCAAAAGTTAATGACATGTAGTCTTGAATTTAGAGTTACAAGTTTAAAAGTTAAGGACAAGAAGTCCTAAACTTAGACTTACAAGCTCATAAATTAAGGACAGCTAGTCCTGAACTTACAGTAACAGCCTCATAAGTTAAGGACAATAGGTCCAGAACTTACAGTCACAAGTTCAAAAGTTAAGGACAATAGGTCCTTAACTTTGATTTTCAAGTTCAAAAGTTAAGGACATACAGTCTTTATCTTTCAAAAGTTAGGGACAAGTAGTCCTTAACTTACAATTACAAGTTCAAAAGTTAAGGACAATAGGTCCTTAACTTTGACTTACAAGTTCAAAAGTTAAGGACGCTTGGTCTTGAAGTTTAAGTTCTAAGTTCAAAAGTTAAGGACATGTAGCCTTGAAGTTTTGAACTTAGAGTTCCAAGTTCAAAAGTTAAGGACATGTAGTCCGGAAGTCCTGAACTTAGAGTTACAGGTTTAAAAGTTAAGGACATGTAGTCCTGAAGTCCTAAACTTAGAGTTCCAAGTTCAAAAGTTAAGGACATGTATTCCTGAAGTCCTGAAGTTAAGGACATGAGCAGAAGGGTATTTTCGTCTAGTCAGGTATAAGTTTATTAAACCAGTGGCTAAAGACTAAAGTCATTTAAAACACTGGCTTTAAAATAAAGACATGAGCTATTGGTGGCTATTTGTGCACATCGCCCAAGGGTAAAAATGGCGTGGGGTAGCCATTATTTAAGGTGGTATTTATTTTTTATCCAGCAATTTTAATGTTGAGCAAAAATAGCCACTACTCTATTAAAATTAATATGAAAAGATATTTTTACCCTTTTTTCCATTGCTTTTCTTCCGAAGCCCTCGCTTCTCTCTCTCAAGTTTGATAACCACTCATTTTTCATTTTCTTTCTTCCTTTTTTTCATTATGCTTTGCTTTCTATCGGAATGTCACTTTTATTAACATTTAAAGAAAATGGCAAATGTGCAAGGTCACAACAGAATGCATTAGATCATTTGAACGGGAATTCACACTCTATAGGTGGAGCTCTGATTCTTGTTGATGCATGTGTTGTTGAAAGGATTTGGTCCTTAACTTAAAGTTACATGAACACAAATTAAGGACAAGTAGTCCTTAACTTAGAGTTACAAGCACATAAATTAAGGATATGTAGTCCTGAACTTAGAGTTACAAGTTCAAAAGTTAAGGACATGTCCTGAACTTAGAGTTACAAGCTCAAAAAACTAAGGACATGTAGTCCTTAACTTAGACTTACAAGCTCATAAATTAAGGACAACTAGTCCTGAATTTACAATAATAAGCTCATAAGTTAAGGACATTTGGTCCTGAACTTAGAGTTGGAAGTTCAAAAATTAAGGACACCTGGTCCTTAACTTAGAGTTACAAGCACAAAAATTAATGATAGGTGCTCCTTAACTTAGAGTTACAAGCACAAAAATTAAGGAAAGGTAGTCTCAGAACTTCGAGTTCCAAGTTCAAAAGTTAATGACATGTTGTCTTGAATTTAGAGTTACAAGTTTAAAAGTTAAGGACAAGAAGTCCTAAACTTAGACTTACAAGCTCATAAATTAAGGACAGCTAGTCCTGAACTTACAATAACAGCCTCATAAGTTAAGGAAAATAGGTCCAGAACTTACAGTCACAAGTTCAAAAGTTAAGGACAATAGGTCCTTAACTTTGATTTTCAAGTTTAAAAGTTAAGGACAGACAGTCCTTAACTTTCAAAAGTTAAGGACAAGTAGTCCTTAACTTACAGTTACAAGTTCAAAAGTTAAGGACAATAGGTCCTTAACTTTGACTTACAAGTTCAAAAGTTAAGGACATGTAGCCTTGAAGTCCTGAACTTAGAGTTCCAAGTTCAAAAGTTAAGGACATGTAGTTCTGAAGTCCTGAACTTAGAGTTACAGGTTCAAAAGTTAAGGACATGTAATCCTGAAGTCCTAAACTTAGAGTTCCAAGTTCAAAAGTTAAGGACATGTAGTCCTGAAGTCCTGAAGTTAAGGACATGAGCAGAAGGGTATTTTCGTCCAGTCAGGTATAAGTTTATTAAACCAGTGGCTAAAGACTAAAGACATTTAAAACACTGGCTTTAAAATAAAGACATGAGCTATTGGTGGCTATTTGTGCACATCGCCCAAGGGTAAAAATGGCGTGGGGTAGCCACTATTTAAGGTGGTATTTATTTTTTATCCAGCAATTTTAATGTTGAGTAAAAATAGCCACTACTCTATTAAAATTAATATGAAAAGATATTTTTACCCTTTTTCCATTACTTTTCTTCCCAAGCCCTCGCTTCTCTCTCTCAAGTTTGACAAGTAGTCCTTAACTTAGAGTTACAAGCACACAAATTAAGGACATGTTGTCCTGAACTTAGAGTTACAAGTTCAAAAGTTAAGGACATGTCCTGAACTTAGAGTTACAAGCTCAAAAACTAAGGACATGTAGTCCTTAACTTAGACTTACAAGCTCATAAATTAAGGACAGCTAGTCCTGAACTTACAATAATAAGCTCATAAGTTAAGGACACTTGGTCCTGAACTTAGAGTTGGAAGTTCAAAAATTAAGGATACTTGGTCCTTAACTTAGAGTTACAAGCACAGAAATTAATGATAGGTGCTCCTTAACTTAGAGTTACAAGCACAAAAATTAAGGAAAGGTAGTCTCAAAACTTCGAGTTCCAAGTTCAAAAGTTAATGACATGTAGTCTTGAATTTAGAGTTACAAGTTTAAAAGTTAAGGACAAGAAGTCCTAAACTTAGACTTACAAGCTCATAAATTAAGGACAGCTAGTCCTGAACTTACAGTAACAGCCTCATAAGTTAAGGACACTTGGTCATGAACTTTATGAGCAGAATGGTATTTTCGTCCGGGCATAAAGATTATTAAAATTATGGCTAAAGACTAGAGACATTTTAAACAATGACTTAAAAGTAAATACATAAAATAATAAAATAATTTATGAGAGTATAGTTAGCATATCTGGGCATTGCAATTTTGTTAGACTTTTTTGTTTAATGACTTCATTTCTTTTTTAGGAGAAAAAGGATAGAGATAACAAGCACATGAACTACCTTTATTTCTTTTCGCTCTTCCAAACTGGAAAAGCATATTGCATAGTAAAGGCAGAGTAAAATAGTTAATTATTAACTGAATCTTATTATGCTAACAGATTTCTGCACAACTAAATGAGACATTTGGGATCGGACGAAGCCAAATAATGACGATCAGGAACATGCAAAAAGAGGTTCAAATGGCTCTGGACTTTGATTTTTGCATGAGCTTTTAATTTCTTTTTTGATTGAGTCAACAAGAAATCTGAATGAGCATTAAAAAAAACAAAAAGACAAATCTTTTTAGGTATTTACCTTATCATATCAAATAACAAAAAAACCACAAGCAACATGGCCGTCAGAGAGAAACCTGAACCCTGAACGATGAAACCCTAAAATAATATGTTACATTAGCCATGGTCTACTGGACTCTATTAAGAGAGGAAAGGTCCTGTCAGAAAATTTGATTCCAACTAGTATAAATTAACACAACCAACTTGTATTACATACCTGTTACAGAATCACTAATACACCAAATTGAACAATAGAAATGATATTCCAAGATTTACATGATTCACAAAAGGAATTCTTGGAATCAGTTAGACCTTATACGAGTGAGCAGCTTATCCCTTCATTTAGGAAGCCTTTCTTAAAACACTTCACACCATAGAATTTTACAACCATATCCTTTCTTGATTGCATAAGAACAAAAGCATTGATCTTCAACAGTTACCGTTACATTATACATCAGCTCTAATGTTCTGTCACCGTTGGGGTCATCACGTGGTCTAATTGGCGGATATTTCCTGACTCTGCATATGGTCTGACAAAAGTCCGACGCCACCAGACTTCAAATGCTCTCTGAAGATTTGGACAATTATCACCAGACTTGAGGAAACTGCCTAACCAAGAAAGTAAAATGCTCTGCTGCTCCTCTAGAGGTAGTGTTAGGATTGTTCTGCCAATTCCTTCCTCCACTACCTTACGGTCAAATGACCTGCATCCGTGCTGCAACCAGCTGTAGTCGTTGATCAATGGTTGTAACCAGGTCTGTAACAAGAGGTTACGCGTGTCCTTTGACGGAAGAAGCTCCCCTCTTCCTATTCCAACAAAAAGCCTCGCTGTGATGCAGCTAACGTGGTGACGAGACACAATAGGTAGCTTCGAATGCAGAGAAGCCAACTCTTGCTGGCTAGCCCACATTACTGCAAACTCATCTGCTGCTTGCCTGTCGGTTAAAATTTCAAGCATCCACGAGAGGTTATCCGCCTCTAGAACCATCTGCTTCACTACTGGTTCTCTGCAATCACTGGAGTTGTTGCTAAACTCAGGTTCAGCTGCTTGTTTGAACAGACTCAACACTGAATCCAGGCAACTTGTACACGAGCCATATATTATTTCATTATAACTGTCAACTGAGTCGGATGAACTTGGAAGACTGTTATTCTCCCTGAGGAGCTTCAGTACGATGGATTTCATTTCACGGCGCCCTCTCTCTTCATTACTTTTGAGCACTAGTTCTAGGATGTGAGAGAAAGTGTCCTTGTGAGGCTTACAAATATCAGATGACACCCTTTTTAACACAGGGGTCACTCCGATTCCCTCACTCTGCAGCCATCGGACTGATGAAACAACTTTCTCCTCTTCTTCTTCCCCAACCCATGGTACTGCTTCCAAATACTCTAAACATGAATGCATGCATGATTTAAATCCAAGTAGTTCTGCTACCTAAAATGCAATTCTGAGTTAGGATTGTTTACTAATTCGGAAGATAAAACATCATAGGAATATCCAATTACCATGATTAATGAGGATATAATTTGCATGCAAATAAAACTGAGAGTTTACGGATTCAGAGGGAATATTCAAGAAACTAAAATATTGAAGCTTCAAGGAATGTGTAAGAATACGTAGAAATGGTCACAAACTTTGGGTAAGGAATTGGTTCAATTAAGCTCCATTTAAAACTAGAATATTAGTACTAATGCAATATCCGGAGCAGACATATTCCTGTTATTACACTAATATCATTTTATAGTTAAAAGCTAAGCATTTGTGAACACCTACTGCAGTTGATGATTGAATGTCAAAGCATACATACCTATCCTTTTAATCGATTAGACATTCAAATTCTCAGATGTTATCTATCCAACGACTACTACACCTAAATCAAGTGTACCTTAGTTTATACTACACAAAAATTAGCCATATGCTCTAACTCACATACACCTCTGTGCGAGCTTTCTGAGGAAGCTTAAAAGAGTTTTTAACACTAATTAAGACCTTCCTATCTAGCCTAGCAATTGATAATCCCCAACTGCAGTTAGCAATTGAATTTCAAAATGTATATACCTATCCGCTATCAAATAGCCTACATAGTAAGACACGTCTAATTCAAATTGTCTAATGCTAGTATATACAAGAACTTCGCCTCAACCAAAGACATTACAACATACAGTACAATAATCGACCATATTTCCTAACTCTCGGACATCTCTTTTAGGATTTCTGAAGGAGCTTAAACGAAGTTTCTAACACTATTTAAGACCTTCCTATTAAAGCCATCACTGAATTTTTAACCACATACACAAGCAAGAAACCCATGCTTGCATTAGAGACACCACTCCCACCACACCTGCCCAACAAAAAGGTTTTCACAGTTCACCTTCCTCGGCAGCAAAAAACTGATTTGATTAGCCTGAATATATATTTCAACGAGGTTTTTCATATTGATTTTATTAGTGTTATCCGGCTATAATGCAACCATGTCACACTTGACTACAAAAACAAAAATTGTTTCCTGCATCGGTAAACAGAAACAGAGTACCATGCATCTGATGGAGTTGTGAGAGCGTTGGGGCAGTCTAAATCTCTCTCACCTGTGGGTGCACATAGTACGAGAAAGAGAGAGAGAGAGAGAGAGAGAGAGAGAGAGAGAGAGAGATTATCTAAAAGCTTTCCTTTTAGTATGCTTTTCTTTTTCACTTATGTTTCTAGAAACCATCAGCATGCTAAATTCACACCACTTACCAGTATCTTCTACTAGCTAACACAATCAAATCTACACTATATGAAGTATACTGATCAGCAATGTAAGTAGCAGAGAGCTAAGTTGATGTTTCCAATATTATGTATGTCACAGCAATTGTCTGAATTGAAACAAGCACGAAAAACAGAAATTGCTTTTGAACCGTCTATGCTTCATCTATAAGCAGCTTTCTATAAATCTGTTGATCACTCTAAACGTATAGAAGTGAGCTATGTCAGCTATACAGAAACATAGCATATTTGAATTGCATTTACAATATGAAAGAACAGAACTTTATGGGGAACTGTTGATTTAGGATAACTACTTGCATCAACAAAACATTAGGCAGTTACTCTTTCTCAACAAAAGAAAACATTAGGCAGTTACTCTAAATTATAAGCAGCAGTTCTAGTGGAAAAACTCAGACGCATATACAAAGGGAAGTCGATTCCAAGATTTCCAAATTACCTTGATAATACGCAGAACACGAGAAACACTTTGTTTGATCAACCGCTGCTTAAATTCTTTGCAATACATGAGGCCGACGGTTTCAACATATATCTCAACATCCTCACAATCATCAATTTCAATGCAAGGAAAAACCGGCTGCTGTTCTGATATTTTATTAGCAAAATAACTGCTATTTTCCACCAGAATATTCTTGTGAACATTCAACTTCACAGTGAACCCCTGCTTTCCTAGCAAGATCACCCTGAGATCACTAGTTCCCGGTTCACCGAACTCAATCGACACTTTCCTTGGTACATTTTCAACCTTTGAACGAGGCGTTCTCTCTGCAGCCACCGATGCAGTAACAACGGGTGTATCAGAACTAACACCTCTTTTTTCATCAGAAACAATACCTGCCTTAGGTGCTGCACTAGCCGGTCTTTTCTCAGTTACTGAAGTATGTTTCTTGTGAGCCGGGGTTTGGGTTGTAGGAACAGCAGATTTGGGCTTGTTTAAAGGATTCTGTGTTTTGAGGCTCTTCTGAAACACATTGGGAGAGGGACAACACCAGAAACCCTCTGGGGTCACAGCAATTGGAACATTCCTAATTTTGGTTTGGCCTTGTTCTACCTTTCTAAGTTTAATTTCAGACATTCTTGGCAAAACTCAAAGAATAATTAATTCACTTAAATGACATTTCTAATGAAAACAAGACTGTGGACACCTAATTAAAGACTAAACAATAGCTTCAAAATCCACTATATGTTATCAGGTTGACAACTCAGAACTGAGAAACTATTTGATTATAAGAATGCATATATCAGGATTGTGACAAAACATCAAAAGACCTCATTTTTCTTCCTTCTAAGCCAATTCTACTGCAAAACCTAACAATAAAGAACAAAATATTTCTTTTTTTACTAATCTGAAAGAAGACAGCAAACAAAAGATTACACCTTTAACAGCATAGGTCTCAAGAAACAAACACAATTACGAAAAAGAAGGAATTTTTGAAACTCACCAGTCCCAATAGCTTCTTAAAAAGCAGGAGAAAGGGATTCTTGAAACACCCAACTCGAGGAAATTGTTAAAGAAAAGAACAAACACTCACCTACAAACAGAAGAGCTATATCTGAGAATTTTTTGAAACCCAATATCTATCTATCTTTAATTTTAAGAGTCCAAGAGAGCCACTGAAAATGATTGAGTGTAGCTTTGATGTCAAGCATCAAGGGAACCACTAAAACAGAAGATTTAACAGAGTGGAATGATGAGTTCCTATATGTATGTTTATAATATATTTTGGAATTTTAAATTAAATAAAAAAGAATTGGGGTCCAAATGAAATAAAGAAAACACGACACAAAGCGAGAGTGATGGCTTATGCGCTGTGTTTTGCAACTTTATCGCTTTGTCTCCCTGATGATGCTTTTTTTTTTTTCCTTTTCTGTTTTAATGACACTGTACTTGTGGGTCTAAGAATTGTATCTTTTCTCTCTCTCTGTCACACACACAGAGTAAGAAGAGACGCTCTTTGTCTCTCTACAACTGAATGATCAAACGAGACAGGCATGCATTTGGGTTGTCTTCTCAAAGTCCTAATCTTGCTTTTGCTTTTTTTGTTTTTTTCTTCCTCATTTTTTTTTAAGAAAAAAAAGATTTCCTCTGTTTGCTTTTCTGGGTCCTTGCAGGATTGATTCTCCTTAAATTATTAATATAAAAGGAACAGGAATTTTGAGAAAAGGAAATCACCATCGTTTTCTAACAAACATGCACATTGAAGTTAACGAAATGACAATATTAGCCTCAAAGCATCTCCAAAAGTAAGATTATAACACGACAATAACAATCCAATATAATTTCATTAGTGGGGTTTGGGAAAGGTAATGTATACGCAGACCTTACCCCTACTCGAGAGGCAGGGAGTCTTTTTTCAGGAGACCCTCGGCTCAAGAAGACGACAAGAGACAATATATTAGTACCAACAATAGAGTCATAATAGAATAACATCAATATAGGAAATAAGAAATAGATGAAAAGTACAATAATAACTAATAAATGAAACCATGCATAAGTATATAAGAACTAGCATCCTAAAACTAAATCCTAACTGTCTAGTCCTACTCGGGTGTGCCGTAGAAATATTCGCAACTCCTCCTAACCTACAACCTTAATGCTCGACCTCCACAATACCTTATCAAGGGCCATGTCCAGTGGCGGAGCCAGGATTTTCATTAAGGGGAGTCAAAATATAAAAAAACAAACTCACCAAAAAGTCAAGGGGTGTCATTATATAGTATATATACATATTTTTTTTAAAATTACCAAGTTAAACAGTGTAATTTTCTGACAAACCGACACCCCTTGGATGCATGTGGCTTCACCACTGGTCATGTCCTTAGTAATCCTAAGTTGCGTCATGTCCTGCATGATCACCTCTCTCCAATACTTCTTGGGCCTCCATCTACCTCTCTTCGTGCCTACCACAGCCAGTTGCTTACGCCTCTTCACCGGTGCATCAGTGCTCCTCCTTTGAATGTGCCCAAACCTCCTGACTCTTGCTTCCCGCATCTTGTCCTCCATGGGGCCACGCCCACCTTCTCTCGAATATAACATTAAATAACCCAGTAAGCCATTCCAAACCTACTCTACCCAGACACCTCTAAAGTTCAACGGGAATTTCATCAGGCCCGGTAGCTCTTGCCCTACTCATCTTACGCATTGCCTCCGTGACCTCCTCGACCTCAATGGGCCTACAATAACTAAAGTCATGGAGATTGCCGGCATTCCTCAATCCACCTAGAGCAATATCTCGATCCCCTTCTTCATTTAGAATTTTCTGAAAGTAGGTCTACCACCTCATCTTAATCTGGTCATCCTCCGTCAAAACTTTGTCGTCCTCATCTTTGATGCACCTCACTTGGTCCAGACCCCGAGTCCTCCTCTCTCTCGCCTTAGCCAGCCAGAATAACTTCTTCTCCTCGCCTTTGTCCCTTAATTCCTCATATAGACGAGCAAAAGCCGCAGTCTTAGCCTCCGAGACTGCCAGCTTCGCCTCCTTCTTTACTACCTTATATCTCACCCTGTTCACTCTCCTTTCCTCCTTGCCAGTGCTCCCTACTAACTAGGGGTATACTGCCTTCTTCGCTTTCACTTTGCTTTGGACAACTACATTCCACCACCAGTCTCCTTTGTGGCCACCGGTGCAGCCCGAAGATATCCCTAACACCTCCCTCGCCGCCTTCCTTATACACTCATTGTCGATCACATAGTGTTTGCATCCCCACTACTCCTCCAAGCTCCCATAGCCGATAACCTTCCTTCCAACTCCTGAACTTTATCCTTAATCAAGGCGCCCAACCTGATCCTTGGACAACCTCGTATTGACCTCTTCTTCCTCCTTATAAGACCAGATGTAATAATCCTAATCGAGTTTAAGTTTTATATATGTGTAATATTTCTCATTATTAATTAAGTTGAATTTGGAATGAAGATTTTTATTAAGGAATATCAAAATATCAAAAAATTAAACACATAAAAACTACGAAAATTCAATAATATAATAAATATGCATGAAATAATTAATTTCACTTAGTAACACTGAGTAATTTTTTGATAAATTAAATGGGTATCATTTAAACGTGACTCTGACGCAGCCTACAAATAACTTCGTACCAAAACCTAACATAGTAAACCTCGTAAATAATATAACAACCTACTATATCTAGTTAAATTACACAATCAAGTAGGAGTGTATATAACTAAAATTCAAATTGTTTTTGTTTTGTTGGGGGAGGGGGTGGAGCGGTAATTTGGGCATCTTGATGTTGAAAATGGTACACAACTTTGCCGTAGGGATAAAGGAAAGAAATTAATGGATGGAACTCCAAGAAGTGGACTTACATGGGGTACCATTAATTTTTCCTTTTATTAAAAGCATCTTTGATTCTTGACTATTGAAATCTGCATGTGGGCATACGTAAATTAAAGCAAAGCTTGGCATTTCTAGTTTTGTGCCCTTTCTTTGTTGAAAATAGCATTAGTTGTTTTCTTTATTTCCCGTATTGGTATTGAGTTAGTTTTGACCAAGGGAAGAGGGACTTAACAGTAAGCATTTATTTAGCATAACAAGAGAGAGGTATTTAAAGTTGACAATATCAAATTTTCTAACTCTTTTTTGTCTCTACCCACTAACTACTAAAGAGTAATGTCCGTAAAAAATAATTATCATTTGGATGTATGGAGTAATTGACATAAAGATGACTTTTGTCATGATTGGAATTTGCTAACAAACTCACTACTCGACAAATATTATTGCCACTAAACATCAGTTACTACTTAATCTTAGTTGTTTATCATAATGGAGTGGGGCTAGCAACTTGGCGCTTAACTGGGATAGAATCATTGCACACGTTACTACTAGGGGTGGAGAAATGATTTTAAAAAAAATATTTAACCATCCATATTCTCCATTAAAAAATGAGTTGGATAATGAACTTTTTAAAAACGATTTAAATATAAATAAAAATTATATTATTTGTTTAGAAAATGGATAATCAATGGATAAGTACTGAGTTTAACTTTTACATTTGTGTAGCCTCAAAGTGGGTTTCCTCAAGTTTGGGACTCATATATTATTCGCCGGTTAACTCGCTTTTATCGTTTTTCCATCATCTATTTTGACTCGTTCCATATCCGATTTGACATGCCCGTTTGTCACCCCTAATTATTATGACTCATTCCCCAACTACCTTAAAAAGTGAAAAATTACTTATCAAATCACATATTTAAATCTTAGCAGTTAGTAAAAAATAAAGTAAGATCATAAATCAATAGGACAATGCAATAGTAAAAGAGGGTGCAACGCAATAGGGCTTTTAAACTTTATTTCCAAGGAATATGAAAAGAGAATGGGGAAGGGGACCAATGTTATCTTTAGGAACATGCACTATGGCTTGTTGTGCAAGTGCAATTATAGGACGTGCAAAGTGATGATGACTATGTGGGTATATCCGGACCTCTTTTTATATATACATATATATATTTATATAATAGCATTCAGTATATTAGTATAAATATCGGATCAAACGAGACCGTTATAAAAAAAATATAATTGTAGTTAGAGAATGAGAAAAATGTAGCAACATGTCCTCATCATGAATAGCAGTGTCCAAAAAGAAGTCCATACCTAAGCCTAAGCGTATATCACTTTGATATAATATTGACCCAATTTATAGGCATTTTCTGTCATTCTAATTCTAATTATAATTCCTTTGTATGCTCCATGTGGGGTGTGGTATCTTACAAAATCTGTGTGCCTCACTTGAAAACAGCCTTACTTAACCCCACCTTCATCGTGGGAATGGACTTTGTTTAAGAATCTCATAATATTCCTGTGTTGGCGGAGGACATATCTTTAGTTTATTAGCCAATTATTTTTTTTTTTAAAATACCCAAGAACATTGCCGTTCTTTGTTTTCAATTTTAAACATCTTGAGATCCCAAATATATTTTTGATAAATAGATGTTCTCTTTCTAATTGAATATATTAAAAACCATGTAAATTAACCAAAAAAAATAATGAAACTTAATTTTAAAACAAAATATTGGAGTTTAAATTAACGAGAGGATATAAAATTACACTTAAATAACCATATCACCATTATTAAATATTATACTACCGGTTGAAGCAAGAATAAAAGGAAATTAAAACTGCTTTTGTTTCTTTGTTCTCTAAAGAAAAGGCAGTGCAAGTGTCAGTCCTAGACATAGATGAAAGAAAGTCAAACATAAAAATTTGGTGAAAGTGAATAATCTCTATTTCTTGGAGAAATATTAGAGAGTAGCAAGTCATTATAATCCTGTTGAAAGTTTAGCTCACTAGATTTGTCAAGTACTCGAAGACCATGGAAGTCTGATAGAGAAAGCATGTTTCGAGGCCAACTTACATTAATTAACTAGTTATTCGTGTAAAACTGTTGAGAGAAATGAGGAAATGAGGAAATCTTCAGAACACGGAGAGAAACAAAACAAAAATAGATGTAAAAGTCCTAGTCAACTTCATAACATAATAAAATAAAGTTTTTGTAATTAATGAAGATTAGGACAACTTTTGCTGAATTTACTCTTAGGTGGATTGGGATAGAGATTCTTTCCTCAGGCCACAACTGCAAAGGAGAAGTCAATGATTTACGTGAATAATAATAGATCCAAACATGGAAGCTGAATCATCTTCTCAAAAACCTCATATGCAAATGGCAGCATCAAGAATTTCAGTTTCTAGCTGCTCTTCTCTTTTAATGGCCTTCCTTTTTGCTCTCTCTGCATCTTTCCAATTCAATGACCCTGGTAATCCATTTTCTACAAATTTTTTTAAAGTTATTTCTCTATTGAGAACTGAGATTCCCAAGTGTTTCATCAATTTTTTTTTTTTTTTTTTGAGGGGTTTTCCTTGGTTTCAGATTGGTATTTGTGGTTTCCTCTATATGCAATGGCTTGCCTTGTCAACATGGTCAATGGAGTCCCTAAAGTCACAAAAACAGCCAAAATTGCACTCTTGATGGGAATCATCTTATTCCTCAAAGTTGCCATTGAAGATGTTCGTTTTAATCAAGGAATAGCTGGACTCTGGTCGTTTGATATGACGGAGAGAGTTGTCAGGGAAAAGCTTGGAAGTGGACTTGTTATTCTTTCCATGTCTTTACGACTGCTAAAGTCAGACACTAATAATCCCTCACTTGCAAACCATGTTGAATTTGGTAATTTTCCTAAATATCTTTTTCCTTTATTTTAGTTTTTGCCTTTTATTTTATTGCTTGTCCACCATGTCATGCATCTGCTTTTTTATTGCAGGACAATCAATGTTGGTTGCAATAGGTTATGGCCTGTCCTTTGCTTTCTTCTTCTTCTCAAAGCTAGAAATGAAGTTTTAATCTCACTATCCTCTTCCCTTTTGTAAATACAGTAATAACAACTCTCACGGTGTACTCATCCTTCACATAAAGTATATAGTGTCCTCTTTGAACAGCAATTTGTAGAGATTCAACATCCTAACTGTAGGGGTTCTTTGGGGGAAGGAGATTTATCTTTATTGTGATAATGATAATAATCCTAGGGTTTACCAATTTTCAACTGTCCAAAAAGGATAAAATGATTAATTCCTAGACCATCGGATAACCATACAGATCAGATAACCTGATGCAACTATCAGAGTGGAAATTGACCATCCGGACATTTCTGATTATAATGGAGTTGCTACAGAGGAAGCAAAATGAAATGAGAAAAGCTACAAAAACCTATAATGGTAAAATTCAATACTACATCACAGACGGGTGTGACAAACTAGGTCACAAAAAACCCATTTGATATTTGCCAAGGAAACCTAAGGACATTTACAAATTTTCGCTTCCTGCAAGAAACACACCAGGCCTCTGCATTCCAATCTCCACAGATTTTTATTGCATGAGGCTTTGAATGCACAACATGTTAAACAGAGGACTTAGTAAAGACGTCCCCTGCAATTGGAAGATCCACAGAGGCATGGAGACCCTTCTCCAGGCAATAGTTTGTATCTGTAGTTATAGGTTAGTTCTTCACCTGCAAGTATCTGCTCAAGAAGTTGAGGGGCCACAATGTGTCAGAGCCACAAAAGGCAAAGTGAAGAGGGGGGAAAACGTATCAGAGCCGTAGAGTAAAAATTTACTCTCATCCGTTGTTCACACCAAATCAATGATCGGAAGACACTTGTCTTGCATACCCCACACTTATCAGTTAATCATGGTTAATTGGCATGTATTCTTTCTTAATTTTTTATTCCTATGGTTAAATTGCATGATTTGGTGTAAGCACCAGGTGCTGGCAAGTTTTAGCAAGATGAAATCAAGTACCCAAAATTTCCAGTTCAACAAATAACGTAAGGACGACAGTGATCTTTATCTTTTCAAAATCTTAGTGATCATAAAATTGTGCATGGTTACTGGACCAATATCTACCAAAGAGGAGAGAGAACATACATCTCGACTTGCATAAAAACCAACGTGTGCAAGCTGATAATCCATGCTTTCCACAAGAACTTGGTAATTCACGAGATTCGGCGAGCAACTAAAGTAGCAACAAATAAGAAACCAAAACTTTGTAAGAAATTTACTGAAAGCAATGTGAAACAAAATACACACCAACTCATCACCAACAGCAGGAAACACAAATCAGATGCAAAAGCTTGGCACAATCATCAAATAATTTTCAGTTATATATATTGAATTCTCTCAGCAATACCCAGGTGGGAGCACAGAAAGGCAGAAGAGACAAAGAGTTGTAGAAGACCCAATGATCACCTCAATAACCTAATGTTTTAGAACAAATTTAGCAGAATTGAAAACAGAAATTATGCATTGTACACAGTTGCAGCAAACAAACTGATCATGAGAGTATACTGTCCGAGCAAATATTCAGAACATAAAAGAACAAACAAACAGTTAATTAGTTAGTGTATCTTCATTGTGATGGTATTCTTGCAGACTACTTAACAGTGCTTTAGGTAAAAGAAGACCTTTCTTTATGTCAAGTTGGAGTAGAACTTGGTAGAATTTTTTTTTTTTTTTATTTTTGCACCGGGTGTCCGAGTCTCTTCGAGCCCCGGCTAATCCCGGGGGTGCACAGGCCCTCGGCAAGGAGTTTCCCGCAAGTGCACCACGGTTAATTCAGGTTTTACCCAGTCCGATGGCCCTCAAAAATTGTTTGCACCCAGTGGGTTTCGAACTTGAGACCTTGAAAGGGAGCAAATACCAAGGCTCAAGTCAATTGCCACCAGGCCAACCCCTGAGGGTTGAACTTGGTAGAATTTTTAATAGTAACTGAAATTTGATTCTCTTATTGCAATAAATATATTTGTTGGCTTAATGTACTGACCATTTTAAGTGCCATTTGGCATTATAACGCAACTTTGAGTTGAGATATTCCATCTCATACAAAAAAGTGGTAAAGTATTAGGCCCCATTTGGCCATAAGTTTTGCCAAAATAAATTTGAGATTTATTTTCAAAACTCATGTTTGGCCATAAATTTTGGTAATATTTTGGCCAAATCCCAAATAAAAAATTTCAAATTCCAAAATCAGCTATTGAGCTGGATTTGGGCCAAAATCCCAAAACTTGGGAACTATATACATGTTTTTTCAAAATAAAGTTGGGAAATATGTTATGAAAACGTATGTTCAGAGACATTTTCATCTTCAAACCAAACTTCACCCAAATCAGATTTTTCAAAATAAATTTGGGATCTATGGTCAAACGCTAGCTTAGTATCCTACATTGGTTTGTGCATGAGTTGTAATCTCCTCATATGGTCTTGGGCTAGCTTTTGGGGCGAGTACGATCCAAGATCCATATTCAGACCATTCGTATCACAGCCGCTTCTCAAAGTTGTTCACCAATGAATCATGATATGTTACTTATCACTCCAAATATCCAAGCTCCGTCCCATGTTGGTTAAGTGTACTAGGATGTAGTCCCTCTTATATGGTCTTGGACAACCTCACCACTTGAGCTAGTTTTTGGAGTGAATTAGACCAAGGTCCATTTTCTCAACAAAAAGAATGGACCAAAGTGAGCGAAAGCAGAGGGAAGAAGAGGAAAAAGAACATGGAATGAGCTTAATCAAGGATCTAGTTAACCTCGGGTCAAGCTCAACCGTTAGCAAGGAGGGATTATTTACTTTTTTGACAAGAATGATTTCACCCATCACATATTGATGAATTCCTTATCAAAGACATGTTTACATGCTTAAAAAATGTGATACGTTATAGAATTCCAAAAACTCAAGTAAAAGCTAGGTAAGTCTGACTTATTTGATAAACTCAAGGGCAAATATACAGGGGTATCTCCATGTGATGGTATTTATCTATGTTGACAAGCTCGACATTTTCACATTTTGTATCAGATTACCACAAACAGCTTACTAAAGATATACATTATAAAGAAATGTAGCGTTTTCTTCATGCCCATAGGCCATAACGTCATCTATCCTAGGACTATTTCAAAACATTGTGCCTCACTATCCATGCCGACATTACATCAAAAATACATTTTTCAAGCCACTGATTAACTTTACAATCAAATCTAAGAACTTCATTAGCAACTGCTATCACCTGCTTACTGATTTTGATGTATTTATCATCAAGATATAGTTCAGTCAACCTTTATCTGTGAATAAATGTGTGGGCTGATAAATCAAGCTTGAAGCTTTATTCTTGTCATTACTTAAGCAAGTTAGCCAAAAATGCAACAAACCTGGTCTTTGCCTTTACTTTTACACTATTATAGAAGCTGATGTCCAAATATAATGCAAATTGACACAGTTATAACCACATTGAAATGAAATCAAATCAAGAAGAGTTGCAATAGTACCTGTGGTTGATGTAACGAGAAACGTTTCCATAGTTAGTAGCATCAATTACATATGGCGCTTGCCCTTCAATCAGTCTGCTCATATCATTGACATGAGCATCTATCTCCAAGATGTACCCGCAACCTTCGCCGCCATACCTACTCAAATAGGAAGGAGCCAGATATAAATAAGGTGCAATAAAATGCAACAAAGCAATTTACCAAGTAGAATGTGTGCCAACCTATTGCGTCTTTTATTTGCTTCCTGCTCATCAAGTACCTCTCCAACATATTCACACACAAATGTACCGCGAAGGATTGCTTCTCTTGCCCTGACTGCCCATCCCTGTGAGCCAAAATGGTAAATAGCTAGAGAAACTAACCTCTTAATAATTTCAGATCAGAGCATTACCTTTGTCTCGGTTTTGTATATTTCTAGCTTCACACGCAATCCATTCTGCAAAACCCGATTCTGGCAAGATTTACTGCAAGAGCACCATTGATTGCATTCATAGACTAGGTAGCCCTCCTGATAATATAGTTAGACAATCAGGCAGCAATATGCTAATCGAATCAAGCACATCCTACAAAATTTCTAGCATCATGTATGGTGATTGTAGTTACACTCTCTCAGCCAACACAGTTATCAGACAAATCCAGGTTATTGAGCAGAAGATAGTACACAAGGCATCCTAGAGTAAGTATCAGCAAAAATCACTAACGAACTACCTAAGTCACAAGAATATGCAACACTAATCAAAAGAAAGTATCTTTTACCTCCAACATTATCCGACCTCTCTCATCATACGGGAACCTTCCACACATAGGCTTCCCATAAATATCTTTTGCATCCTCGTAGTCATTATCAAAAAGATAAATATGATTACAAGTTTGAGAAGGGCATGCTGAATTTGGACAAGAACACCCCAATTGGTAACTCTGCCGTAAAATAGAAAAAACTGATTTAGAGAGGAGAAAGAGTGAGCGAGAGAGAATTCAACAACTTAAGATTATGAAAACCACTTGTTCTGGTGCTTGGCCGGATGAAATGGAAGTTGCATGGCTACTAGAAGTCAAAAGAAGTTACCTCTATTTTAAGACCAACGGATTGATCAATCAACGATTTGGTTACATAAGTAAAGCTCTCCCAAGGAAGAGAACTCGTGGAAATTTGGCCATCGGAACCATCAGCAAGAATGTGGAGGGAGGCAAAAAGATTTTCTTCCACCACACACGTTATCGGAACTGATTCCTGTTCAAAGCTTATGTCATCACACAAGAGAATAGTTTTGTCGGACGGTTCATGCTTGAACTGTTGAGAATCAATGACATAGTGACACTCATCCATTGTCCACTCACTTATAGTGAAATTTGGTCGAATACTGCTGGTTCTATTCACTTGACCAGGAAGGGGAAGTAATGAGGATACTATGCAAGGATCACGAACAGGTGTACATCCTTTGGGGCAAATGAAACCATCTTGGTGCCAGCTTACAAGGATATTCTGCTCACTACACAATTTTGCTGCTTTGAGATACATCCGCTCAGGCAAAATTCCATAGGTTGCTTCTAGTGAGGCTTGGAGGCTAACTTTACAGCAAGTAATCCGAGCTATTGATAAGATGTCTAAGTTACTTGGCCGTGGCTTTGTTCTCTTAATCTCAGCAAACAGTATCTTTGCAATATCCAGGCAGTGGGGATCTGCCAGTCTACCTAGACCAGCTGTCTCGGTTGCACTAGGTTGAATCATAGATTTTCCACTAATCATGGAGTTTGATGACAACATGCGTCTCTTCATATTCTGAGCATTTCTGTTCCTAATCCTATATGCTACAGATCCGAGACCCTTCTTGAATTTCGGACGGCTAAGTCTTCCTGACTTTAGTTTATAAGCATAGAAACGGATGCCTCTCTTTGAGATATGAGAGCCAACAGAATTAGGACCCATGTGAGCAGCCTGATGATGGCGGCCTAGATCAGGTAACAAGTCAAATTTCAGGCCACAAAATCTGCAGATGAATTTTCGGAAACCAGACTGGTTCTCAAAATTAATATTCGGTGCAGACACTGACTTGCCAATATCAGGCTTCTCTGACGAATCTTGAGTTACGGAAAAATGATGCTGTTGAGCAGTATGAGACAACCTAAAACTGGCAGGATGTGCGGCGAGCACGTGGGACCATAACTCCTCTGAGTTACCAAAATTGCTAGTACAAGGAATACACTGGAAAAGCATGCAATTTTCAACAAACTGCGAATGATGCCTCTCCTGCATGTGAGCTTCCAAAACTTTCTTATTAGTAAAAGATTCCAGGCAGAGAGCACATGCATAACCCCTGAACAGCCATTGAGCTTCCTTTTTATGATTGTCCATCCAGTGTGTGCCAAGCACATGCTCATCTGGAAACATTTCTGAGCAAATTTTGCACTTAATGATATCATTGAGATCCTGGTCATTATCTGTAATCCTTAATATTGGACTTGGTTCTTCGATGTGAGGGGAAGACTGTGCATTTTCATTAGAGCAAAAGCCCCAAACACTTTTCAGCCTCTCCTTTTCAGTACAAACTAACTTCATCAATAATTCACCAACCTTTGCATCTTTAGAAGCTTCAGATATGGCCCATTGGAATTGCACTTCTTTTGGGACTGGGTTTCTCAAAGAAAGTACACTTTTTAAAAGTCTATAGAAAAGCTCACAAGCTTGATGTAAATGCAACTTTTGATCCCTGGAGTGGCAATCCTTCAGAAGTTCTAAGAATACTTCCTTTGAAATTATCCTACTCTTGCCATTTCTCGCACGTTTAAGCCAGCTTGGTAAATGCTTCTCACAGTATAATGAATATCGTTTTGGACCTTCTAGGCAAGGCTCACTTCCATGTGGCCACAATCCAATGCAATGCATCTCCGAACCACTAGGCTTAGTCTGCAAATGCTGAGGAGTCTCAATCAAGTTGTTTCTATTGCAAGATGCTCCACCAAGAAATGAGATGGGATCAACTTGGAGCGGAGCTTCAACTTCTCCAGCGAGAATAATATCTCTGCAACTCGAAGTATCCAATCTAATGACACTGTCCTCATGCTTTCGCTTGTGTTTACTCTCTGGCAAACTGGAGCCTGATCCTTTCTCATCGTGGGGCCTGTGTTTCTTACAGAAAGAAGAGCCGCACAAGGCACGATGCTTACATTTAGTCCCAAGAACAGTGGTCCCTCCACACATAGGTGTATCAGCATGTGGCGATGCTTCCGCCTTAGTGGAGCTACTAGCAAAACTAGAGGCCAAGTGCACACAACAGTAAACATCACCATCACTTGCCCATCTAACACATTGTCTTCCTTTGGCTTCAATAAAAGCCACGCACTGGCGATTCTTACTCCCATGATCAAAGGAATTACTAGTAACAACTCCATTTATAGGAGTTAGTTCCGCATCTTCCATCTGAATGACCTCAGAATTGTTTGCTTGAACAATGATCTCTCCCCATCTATCAGTCATACTACCGGGAGAACCACTTTGAGGAGCCTCTCCGAGAGAAATGTCATCTTTTGTAGGTTCAGAATCTAACAGTACATTGTGGGATACACTATGGCCACCAAGAACACTAGTGTCAATTCCAACAGTGACAGCCTGATGTGACTCTTGAAATTCCAGCGGCAAAGCATGTGCCTCAGCACGACGAACTTCAAGCTTGGGCCTCTTTCTGCTCTGCTGAAACTCCACCGCCAATGGGCTACCATTATTCGGTTGTTCAACATCTACACTATCAGATACAGGATGTGAAACTGAAAACCATTTCATAACCTCAGATCTGCAGTTCTTCCACTGAGAGTTCAGATCAAGATGTAATGCTTCAATTGGAAGTGAGTTCAACTCATTCCAAAGAAGAGAATCAGTCAATTCCTGAATTACAAGATAATAGGTTCAGTCTGTGCCAAGATATGAATATCAGAAAATTCAAAAGATTAGTTCAGCATCCATTCAACCAAATGAGGCTTCCACTAATATGGTAAAATGCTATTAAGGTAGAAATTGTTATCAGTGAAGCAGCAAATACAATCAAGGATTAATGAATTCACATAAAGGAGGTGAAAGTAACACAAATACATCATTTCCCCTGTCCAAAGTGGCAAGGGGAAGTTGGCTTCTGCTTATTTTCTCTTTCTCTCTCTTTTTTTTTTTTTTTTTTTTGGGCTTCTGCTTCTTGATGATGGTAGTTTAAGTGTTTTCTTTTTTCC
>MU715597.1:67173-78451 GCA_026770625.1 Nicotiana glauca | reverse complement strand
TAATTTAATGTGATTTATTATCCCGCTCGCGAATCATCCATGCGACGCGGGTACACGTAAGATACATGCTCAGATAGCCAATTAAAATTTTATCGGAGAATAATTATCCAAATAAGCCAATTCTCTGTTTAACAATTCAGGAATGATGTTTAATCTCTTTTAAATTCGTTTACTAATCAAAGGTGGTTTAAACAATTCAAGTCATCGATGAGTTCATAATTAATTCAAGTATAACATGTTGATGGGTCCTAACTACCCGGACAATAGCATAATAGTAGCTGTGCACGGACTATCGTCACCTCGTGCGTACGTAGACCCCACAAATAGGAGCACGTAATCATTCACTTCACCTATGAGATAAATTCCCCCTCATAAGATTAGAAAGGAGACTCACCTCGCTCCGAAGATCCATAACCGGCATTCTACATTCTTCCGAAGACTTGCACCAACGCACAATGCTCCAAAACTAGCCAACGATAATATAAACCCATTAATATATGCTAAATTATATTTTACAACCCAATTTATAATAATTCCTAACCCCGAACGAAAAGCTGACCAAAATGCCCTCGGGCCCACGTGCCCGGAATCTAAAATTTCTCGAAGGTAAAGATTACCCATAACCTTAGGAACTCAAATACAAAATTTTCTCTTAATTCTATACTCGAAATCGTGGCTAAAATCCAAGATTATAACTTTCTAGGTTTTCAACCAAAACCCCCAATATTTACTCTAATTTCCATGTTTAAATCCATATATGATTGATATATTTAACTCAAAAGTTATGGGGGTAACTTACCTCAACATTGACGACAAAATCCTCTCTTGAAGCTCCCCAAAAATCACCCAAGCCATGAATAAATGGGAGAAATGAACTCAATCCCACGATTTAAAACAAGGTTCTGCCTCCAGCGCTTTCCGTTTTTGCGGTCTAGGGACCGTTTTTGCGGAAATCCAGGCCGCCTCTGTTGTCTCTCAAATCACCCGACCAACCGCTTCTGTGGTCTACCCATCGCAGAAGCGATTTTGCTTCTGCGGAACAAAATTTGCTTCTACGGTTCCTGGCCAAACGTCCATTTTCCGCTTCTGTGTCTGCCAAGCCGCTTTTGCGGTTCCGCTTCTGCGGCTCCAAAACCGCAGAAGCGAAAATACCAGAAGCAGCAGGCCTAAAATTTCACAAGTCCAAAAATTCTCCGCTTGGCCACCCGAACTCACCCCGAGGCCCCCGAGACCTCAACCAAACCTAACAATCAATCCCAAAACACATTACGGACTTGCTCGAGGCCTCAAATCATAGCACACAACGCCAAAATCATGAATTACACCTCAATTCAAGCTTTATGAACTTTGAAATTTTCCAACTTCTACTTCTGATGTTTAAACCTATCAAAACACGTCCGATTGACTTCAAATTTTGCACACAAGTCATATTTGACATTACGGACCTACTCCAACTTTCGAAATTGAATTCTGACCCCGATATCAAGAAGTCAACCTCCGGTCAAATTTCTTTAAAACCTTCAAATTTCTATCTTTAGCTAAATGGCTCCAAAATGACCTACGGACCTCCGATTTCACTTCTGATCGCGCCCCCAAATCCAGAATCACTATATGGAGCTATTCACAGTCTCAGAATCCCAAACGGACATTGATAACACCGAAATGCACTTCAAACCAAATTTATGAAATTCCTTCTAAAATACTAACTTCCATAATAGGCGTCAAAACGCTCCCGGATTATCCAAAACCCAATCCGGGCATACGCCCAAGTCCAAAATCATCATACGAACCTGCTGGAACCTTCAGATCCTGATTCCGAGGTCGTTTACTCAAAGATCCAATCCTAGTTCATTCTGTCAACTTTAAGCTTCTAAAATGAGAATTTTCACTTGATTTTAACTCATATCTTTCTGAATTTAAGTTCCGACCATGCGGACAAGTCATAATACCCGAAATGAAGCTATTCATGGCCTCCGACTGCTGAACGGAGCGCTGGTATTCAAAATGATCGGTCGGGTCGTTACATTCTCTCCCATTTAAACATATGTTCGTCCTCGAATGTGCTGAGAACTACACTGGAGTAGTCTTGAATCACTGTTTAACTTCTCATGCACCTCCCCGTGCTACCACAACTTGGCTGAGCACGTTGGCTCGATAAATTCTGAAGATATTCCCTTTTATTCAACCAAATAAGCCTTAGAGCCCATTTCCAACATCCGGAATTCTATGCCAGGCCTATTTCCAATCATATGATCATTGTAACAATCGCTATACGATGTACTCAAACATGACTGCATAACTTTGCTGAATTCACACTTTGCATCACCTTACTCATAGGACCACAATAACATTCATGTTTGAATTAATCGAAATTCCATGAATCTGATGCTCCCATTGCACCTCATGACCTACATAGGTCTTACTCTAACTATTACAATACCGCTACAACGGATGAGATGCCGAAATTCATAATCAACTACCGAGTCAACCAACCATCGAGTCTATACTTCTGACAAGAAACATTACCACAATCTGAACCAAATAATGATCTTCGCTCCTTAATATACTTCGTATAATCAGATTGCACTGGTCCTAAATCCCACAATCTCATCTTACCCAGTACGAACTGCTCAGGCGGTAAGCCACTCTGAATGCGATCAAAAGTCTCATATGACTCCACAATGTGCCAATAGGCCACCAATCCGAACACAACACAAACAGAAATCGAACTCTGGAAGGAATTACCTAACCCCCGCACTAATACGGACTTTCTTTAAAAGATAGGAAGGGAAACACACAAGGAAATAGCATATAGAAAAACCAGACTTGACATCACACTATTGCGGCACGCAACCCGATCCAAATAACATACTCATGGCGACGTGCCACCCGATCTGCACATAGATCTCACATAAGGAGATTGCACTTCGAGCTAAATTTGCTCATTGCGATAAAAATATCGAATTTCGATCGTAAGCACGCTAAGTGCATAATACCATCCATGATAAATCACATAGCGCTATAGGCTACAAAACTCAAGCACAACTGAGGTGCGATACCATATCTAAATCTCAAGAGCTATCCTGCTCACATAATATCATCGCAATGCGGAACCTCAACACATAGGAATTTATTAAGCCGTCTCACAACTCATATGGCGCAATACATAATTACTTGGAATAACTGATGAAAACATAACACCCCGACTATTCCTCCATAGGGAACATTCTCTGAAACGAACACAACTGGCCTGATATAAAGCCATGTTCACAAATGAATAAATCCACTGATCTCAAGTCGATTTCTGATTGCACCAATTTGGCCAATGACCTTTCAAAGGTCCATAGTAACCCCCTCTTGCCTCATCTCACGTAAGAATAACCATCATAGCCGGAGCAACCTCCTCAGTTCATAACCCAATAAACAAGGTTCCCTTCAGGCATAAATTCTCAAATCAATGATATTACTACAATCCTCATACTTGGTTTAAATCTTTAGTCAGTCAAGTGACTACATGTCACACTTATACAATCTTCCTGTGGGGCACGCTCCCACACTCTTCCGAAATAAATAACGGGTCCGCACATCTAAACCATCGGATGCACTAACGCTGAAAAGCGATCTAGAATCCTTAACCAGGATGCAAAACCTCTTCCACAACACATCGATCTTAGGTGACGCTGAGGACAATACCAATTTACTCTAATCATTCAACCCTTTCCTTGCTAATCTGGGCCCGTTACATCCTTGTCAACATTGAACTGCAACCTTGATCCTCACTTCGTATTTCCATGCTACTCACTGCACCCAACGTGCCAACATACGATAGAACATGATTCTCATCGAAATCTCCGAAATCATTAATACTTCAACAATTCATCATATAAGAACCTTGCACTTAACTCACTTCAGGAGAACCATATCAACACACAGGTAAACTCCCATAACCGAGGAATATGCAAATCTGCAAGTAGTGGTCCAAGCCACCATAGCCTTCCCCGAATTCTCTTTCACTTAATGATCCATAACAGAAGGATGCCCCTGATAAATCATCAATCACGGCGGCCGACAAACCTCACACGTACCGCCACAAATCAAACGCATAACTCGATCACGCTGAATGAATGGACCACAGACTCCAACATGCCAAATTCAACTATGGCTAATCAATTTACCTTCTTCCAATTCCTCCTTGCTTGCCTTAAAAATAAGACTAACTCCATTCAACACATATCATACTCCATCTACGCTCACCCCGAGTGCTCTTGAATCACGAGACTAGGTTGTCTCAATTCCCACGAACTATTTCATAACACCCAAATGCTACACCACAAGCCAAATATCCCGGAACATCCTGTGTCTCTTCTCATAAATTGCCACAAAGCTTGATTCTTGATTGTACCTACAAGCTCGACATCATTAGGCACCACACTTTACCCTCACGAGTTCACTATGACCGTTACTGAAAGCCACCCGCTCTGACTTGGTCCCGAATATAAACAACCCCATGAATCTTCTAGCACATTAATACCCTCTCAACGAAGCACTTGGCAGAACCACTCCCCTTTAAACCCGCTTCTATACAAGGAATAAATTTTGAACCTTTTTCCAAGTCCGGATATAAGCCAATAAGGCCAACCATCACATGCCTCCAACAATTTATTTGCTCGAATTACCACTTATGGTCTTTTCTCATAGCTGAGATAATCCATCAATATGCTAATAACCAGAAATCATGCAAGTAGTTAACCATGTAACCCAATATTAGGCGGTGGGACTCTCTCACTTAGCTTGAAGCCACCATTTCACCATTTTTGAGTTCGCCCGACCTTTTTACCTCTTATTGACGTAACCTTATGAAATCATCCGCCGCAATTTCTCGGAAACTTCCTTTAAATCCCCATCTTTCATGTTCTAAATCATTAACCACATTCGCACGACCAATCCCTTTGTTGAACAACCAATATAATTCCTTGCAGAAGCTTCGCCAACCACGCGACCGCTAATCTGCTCACGGGGAATAACCCGCCTAGGGGAATCACCTCCCGTCATCTTCCCATGTTGCTGCACGGGGTACATTCACTATGACACCAATATCCCATCTTGAGTTCGAGCTCACCTTCCAGTTGCTCAAGTCCATTCGCCCTTCGCGGACATCAATTAAATGTGCGGCAATATCCTTCCAATTCAGGGTTATGCTACACCCTCCTCCATTTCAAGTAGCTCTTTTCCTCCATATCAATCTTCCGCCGTATCATAGCCCATACTTCACATCATACCCGCATGCTTCAATCACCAATCATTAAAATCTCCAATTCGATCCAAACTCTCTTTAAGACGCGTAGTCATCCTACTACCAAGCCCATATGCAACCCTCGCCACTCTCCCACTTTGGCGGAACTCATCTTCTTAATTAGCCACTCGACCTTGCTCCTCATACTTGGCCTTCTAGAAGTTTTAAACACCACCTGACACTTCCCATGTGTCCTTCCTCATTCTTTGCTGCTCAATTGCTGTCTTAAATAAAATCTATCTTCGTGGCACTTGATCCACCATTGCCGCTAACTTTAAACCTTTCCAAAGGTCATCTTTATCGAGCCGTCAACATTAGAAATTCTGATTCGATCTTAAGCCACCGCATCATGCGATATCTGACAGTCGTAACTCCAATACTAGTTCACAATATCCTGCCATAATGGCGAATTGTAGCAGATTATAACACCGATAAACTTGGTACATTCCAATAGGATCACGACATCCCATCATAGAAGAAAAGCTCCATCACGCTTACAAATGCCAAGTCTCATTACTTCCACTAGCCCATATCTGACCATTCTTAATCCGACCGCCTTTTCCCCTACCGGAAATAAAATACTGAATCCCTTGATTACACGTTGAGTAAACCTCCCTTCAATCCATCCACTGTCCCGACACGTGGGAAAACGTACCACCATCACAACAACACTGCGGAATAATTGTTCATAAGCATCATGGCAACCTGTGTCTAGCCTCAAAGCTCTTAGAAGTTCTGTTACTGAGCCGAAACAATAGAATATCCCCCAAAATGCGACTATCATAGTCCAATAAACTATACCGGGAAAATCATCCCGCACCACATTTGTAGTGCCATTTCAATTCTTCAAATTCTCGATTTCTAGCAAGCGCTCGCGCCATGTAAGATTGAGTAGGAAGGAATCAAAGGCATAAGCCTCAAAGAAATTGAACCGCACGATAAGAAAATCAAGAATGGAAGTACTCCTAATAGCCCTGTAGCCTCCCGAGGATAAGTACAGACGTCTCCGTACCGATCCGCGAGACTCTACTAGACTTGCTCATGACTCGTGAGACCGACGGGAACCTAGTACTCTGATACCATGTTTGTCACGACCCAAAATCCATTAAGGGTCGTGGTGGCCCCGGACACCTCTGTCAGGCCAGCCAACTAACTTATCAATTAATTCCTCTTTTAATACTTTTGAAAATCCAAGGGTTTTTTTTTCCTTCCGTTTTTATAAATAAAAGTTCACTACTAGAATTCAAATTTAAATAATAACAATTAGTACAAATCCGTTGTAAATCATCCCAGGAACCCGGTGTCACAAGTACATGAGCGACTACTGATAAGAGAAATAAAATACAACATCCGCTCGGAATACAATGGACGGAAAGTAAATACAGCACATTGGAAGGAACTACTCTAGCTGCGATCGCCTCAATGATGCAGCTCACCTTGTCCCAGCGTCATCCATGCTGCTACACCCAATAGGCTGCTAGAGGTGTATATATACCTGTGCAACAAAAATGAACAGAAGTGTAGTATGAGTACGTAATCAACGTGTACTCAGTGAGTGTCCCGCCTAATCCCGAAGGGGTAGAGACGAGATGGTCAACTTTGACACACTCTAATGGTCCAACAATTATTTATTCTCAATATACATACCAAACAATGGATTTATTTTCTAACATGATTTTTATCCAAATAGAAGAAACAGGTAAACACATAATTCTTTCATAGGAAATTCCCTTAGATTTCTTGTTATTATTAACAATATGATCTCGAGCCATAGTGAGGCATAAAACAACTAAAATGAGTCCAGGCAACAATACAAGCATGCACAAATCATGACGAGGTCGACGACCCGCTCCAACAGAAAGAAATGTGCACTTGCCGAGGGTCGACGACGCGCCTATAAATACATCTATTAATCTGCCGAGGCGTTCGGCCCGGTCCAAAATAAACACACACAGACAGACAATCAGTCAAGAATTCAACGTGGAGCAATTATCCAAGAAAGGCCAATTCTCTTTAATAATTTGAGAAAACGAAGCTTAAGTCTCTTTAGAAACCTATTTATTAATTTAATGTGATTTATTATCCCGCTCGCGAATCATCCATGCGACGCGGGTACACGTAAGATACATGCTCAGATAGCCAATTAAAATTTTATCGGGGAATAATTATCCAATTAAGCCAATTCTCTGTTTAACAATTCAGGAATGATATTTAATCTCTTTTAAATTCGTTTACTAATCAAAGGTGGTTTAAACAATTCAAGTCATCGATGGGTTCATAATTAATTCAAGTATAACATGCTGATGGGTCCTAACTACCCAGACAATAGCATAATAGTAGCTACGCACGGACTATCGTCACCTCGTGCGTACGTAGCCCCCACAAATAGGAACGCATAATCATTTACTTCACCTATGGGGTAAATTCCCCTTCACAAGATTAGAAAGGAGACTCACCTCGCTCCGAAGATCCACAACCGGCATTCTACATTCTTCCGAAGACTTGCACCAACGCACAATGCTCCAAAACTAGCCAACGATAATATAAACCCATTAATTTATGCTAAATTATACTTTACAATCCAATTTATAACAATTCCTAACCCTGAACGAAAAGCTGACCAAAATGTCATCGAGCCCACGTGCCCGGAATCTGAAATTTCTCGAAGGTAAAGATTACCCATAACCTTAGGAACTCAAATACAAAATTTTCTCTTAATTCTACACTCGAAATCGTGGCTAAAATCCAATATTATAACTTTCTAGGTTTTCAATCAAACCCCCCAATATTTACTCTAATTTCCATGCTTAAATCCATATATGATTGATACTCAAAAGTGATGGGGGTAACTTACCTCAACATTGACGACAAAATCCTCTCTTGAAGCTCCCCAAAAATCGCCCAAGCCATGAAGAAATGGGAGAAACGAACTCAATCCCACGATTTAAAACAAGGTTCTGCCTCCAGCGCTTTCTGCTTTTGCAGTCGAGGGACCGCTTCTGTGGTCCCGCTTTTGCGGAAATCAAGGCCGCCTCTGCGGTCTCTCAAATCACCCGACCAACCGCTTCTGCGGAACAAAATCCGCTTCTGCGGTTCCTGGCCAAACGTCCACTTTCCGCTTCTGCATCTGCCAAGCCGCTTCTGCGGCTCCAAAACCGCAAAAGCGAAAATACCAGAAGCAACAGGCCTAAAATTTCATAAGTCCAAAAACTCTCCGCTTGGCTACCCGAACTCACCCCGAGGCCCCTGAGACCTCAACCAAACCTACCAACCAATCCCAAAATACATTACAGACTTGCTCAAGGCCTCAAATCATAACAAACAACCCCAAAATCACAAATTACACCTCAATTCAAGCTTTATGAACTTTAAAAATTTTCAACTTCTACTTCCGATGTTTAAACCTATCAAATCACGCCCGATTGACTTTAAATTTTGCACACAAGTCATATTTGATATTACGGACCTACTCCAATTTTCGGAATTGGATTCCGACCCCGATATCAAGTAGTCAACCTCCGGTCAAATTTTTCAAAAACCTTAAAATTCTATCTTTAGCCAAATGGCTCCAAAATGACCTACGGACCTCCGATTTCACTTTCGATCGCGCCTCCAAATCCAGAATCACCATACGGAGCTACTCACAGTCTCGGAATCCCAAACGGACATTGATAACATCGAAATTCACTTGAAACCAAACTTACAAAATTTCTTCTAAAATACTAACTTCCATAATAGGCGCTAAAACACTCCCGGGTTATCCAAAACTCAATACGGGCATACGCCCAAGTCCGAAATCATTATACGAACCCGCTGGAACCTTCAGATCCTGATTCCGAGGTCGTTTACTCAAAATTCCAATCCTAGTTCATTCTTTCAACTTTAAGCTTCTGAAATGAGAATTTTCACTTAATTTTAACTCCGCTCTTTCTGAATTTAAGTTCCGACCATGCGGACAAGTCATAATACCCAAAATGAAGCTGTTCATGATCTCCGACTGCTGAGCGAAGCGCTGGTATTCAAAATGACCGATCGGATCGTTACAAACCTCATTTGCTTATGACTTTTGATAAAAGTAATTTATCGTTTAGAAAGAATTTTTTTTAATTTAATTCAAGTTTTACTCATACTACTTACTAAATATTGTAAATTGAGATGAAAAAAAAAATAAAAGATCAAAGGATAAATAAGAAATTTAGTCGATTATTATCATTTTTCAGAAGGTGTTCAAATGGATAAAAATTAAAATGACAAATAAATGAGACGGGAGAGGAAGGAAAAAGACCGGAGAGAGTATTCGTTTTTTTTTATTGAATTGGAATTGCCCTATGGACTGCTAAAACTGAAATTCACCTGGGAATTGTTAATTTGCCGTTAGATTACTCCAATTATTTTGATATTATGCAATAAATTTGTCGATGATGATAACTTAGGTGACTTAAAATAAAAAAACTTGCATTTTGGATGGACATTAATTCTCTATTTGAATTTTTGAAACTGTTAATTTCAACAATTGTCTATTTACTTTTGTAAATGTAGGTTGTAGCAATTACTCGAGATTTTTGCAATTTAATTGTTTCAACTAGAATTGTGCTGATGAGAGTTTCTCGAGAAGTACATAAGTCTAAAAGATCAGGTATTTCGATGAAATTAAATCAAGGAGATACACGAAAATCTAACCTGATTTTAATGCCTAAGAAGCCACCTAAACTTTCAAGAAAATCCCAGTGGCTTGGTTTTGTGAACCTACAAAGCAATACTAGCAAATTATACTAGGCATATTTATTTATTTTTTTGCTAATCCATAATTTACAGGAAGATTCTTAGAATTAATATTTAACAAGTTTTAAAAATAAAGGGAAGGACAAACTGACTCGTTTCTTTTAATTGTACTCTCTCCGTCTAATATTAATATAAGTAGTGGTTACTAAGAATAGTTGTCTCAAATTATTTGTCATTTTAGAAATTCAACATAAAATTGATTACATTTTTTCTTTTTTACCCTTAATAATAATTATCCTAGAAGACTACAAACACCTTAGTTATGAATAATTTTAATCAAAAACCAAGAACTCAAGCTTATTATCTTAAACACTTTAATCATATTTACACTAATGCAATCAATACTGTAAATGTCGAAATTCTTTATAAAGTCTATTCAAACCAAAATTCAGCTAGAGTACATGATAATGAAAGAATATATAAAGAAAATCGAGAAGGAAGTGAAACATTCTTTTTTATAGGAAATTTTAGGTGGAGAATGTTAAATTTCCAAATGGGACAAAAGAAATTTTCAAATTGATTTTTTGGCTCTAGAATATAGATCGACTATTTTTTTTACAACAGCTATATAATATCATTTTTTCCTTAATAATATTCATGCAAAGATCAAATTGTCCTCACAGAACGACAAAAACTCCCAGATGGACAAGGGCTGCTATTGAGAATACACTTTTTGGGCAAAGAGATTCACATTATATTTTTTGAGGAAAAAACATACGTAGGCAATAAATAAGAAATTTTTTCAAATACCTAGCACCAGTAGGTATTTTACAAAAGAGGCAGCTAAATAAATACATTCTTAGCAGGAAGATGAAAATTATATGGATCAAGAATCACGTTCCAAAAAAATCTAGAGCATTTAATTCCTTAAAAAAGTCCAAAACGATTATAATTCTTCTTTTTTAATGGACACAACTTTCTAAATTAGCGCCGAACACTAATGAAGAGAAATCTTGATTTTCGCATTAGTAATTAGCTATGCGCTTTCAACTGCTACGTGCATGTATGATATTAAAGCACTATGTTTCATTTTGGAAAACATATCTTGCACATCTTTTTCGAAAATTTTTCTGTGTCTTACTTGTTGCAAATTAACACGTCCATGCATGTTTATGTCAAACAATGTTGAATTATACATTATGCATGTGTATATAAATATTATATATATATATATATATATATATATATATATATATATATATC
>MU715597.1:0-66555 GCA_026770625.1 Nicotiana glauca | reverse complement strand
GTTGAATTATACATTATGCATGTGTATATATATATTATATATATATATATATATATATATATATATATATATATATATCATTGGTATAACTTTTTATGTAGTATAATGATGGTATTAAATAGTTTATAAATCACAATGGTATTTTTAGTTTATTAATATACAAAGTATAGTGAATACTTCAGCCATTGTATGTATATATATTGTGTTTTAATGTAATAGTAGTAGATAATTAAATATATACACAGAATAAGTTACATGGTATTGTAATAGTATACACATATATGTATATAATATATATACAATTGGTATAATGGTGGTATTTAATATATGTATATATTAGGTATAATATATATATATATATATATATATATATATATATATGACATAGTTTATTTATACTATTTATATAATATTCAGAGTACTGAAAATATTCGGAGAATATTTGAATGCTAGTTTTTAAGAAAATTAGAATATAGAAAGACAGAGAGATTTGATTGCTAAATTAAGCAACTTTAAAATTTAGAATGGAAAATAGGAGGAGAGAGAACATAAAAAGACAAATAAGAATAAAAGTAATTTCTTAATCTGTGTTGCTCATTAATTGTGCACATAATTTTTTACACTGTGCTAATATTGTAAAAGAATCTGCTATATATGGAATAAATAACAAATCATACCATTTTCTTAAATACTTTTTAAAAGAAGTTCAATAGTGTATTTTTCTCATTTTTTTTTTGTATATATATAATAATATTTAGAAGTGAGAGTTGAAGAGTACGAACACTGCTCTAATTTACTGTACATATAGTTATCTGAATTGTACTGCTCAATGTGGGGCCTACTTCTTCGGCTTTTGACATATATGGGCCTGCTTTATTGGCCATTTAAGTTTTAACACATGTATGCCATTTTACTCGGCATCAGCCATCTCCAATCTTGCCCCCATTTTTTTTCCCTAAAATTGGGATTTCTTCATTTTAGGGATAACTTACTCAAACCATTCCTCCATTTTTTTTTTCAAACTTTTTTATATTCTTCTCTCTCTTCTATATTATATTATTATCTTTTATTTCAATTTTATTTTTTAATTTCCATTAAATAAATTCCATCATTTATTTTTATTAATTTGTAATTTCCATAAAATTTTAAATAATATAATTTGTAAGCAATTATTATAGATTAACTAATAATTCAAATAAAAGTAAAATCATTGCGATACAAGATTAATTAAATACATATTACATAACGATAAAATTCATTCGAAATACTAGATAATATTCAACTTCAACCTCTAGTATTCTCCCATAAATGATCTATTAATGCATTACGAAGTGTAAAATGAGCATCTTTGTCCTTAAATGATCTATAAATGATCTGTTAATGCGCCATTCATTTTTTGAGATAATTATATATATTTTGTACAATTAACTTATAATTTTACATAAAAATAATAAATACACGAAAATTAATTTATCAAAATTATACACCAAAGTTAAGATATAATATTAATATTATAAAGATATTACATAAACATAATTAGATGTATATAAAGAAATAATTTAAAAGATTAACTAATAAAATAATAAAAAAAATTGATGAATAGTAAACGCTACTATTCAAACACTATGCAAAGTGTACCGGTATATGAGCAAACACTATTCATCCTAACAAAAATGGAAAAGGATGGAAGCTAAATTACCCAAAAATTTAACCCTTTGCGGAATGGGGACAAGGTTGGATATCATGTCCTTTGTCTGTTCAAAGGTTGAAAACACAGGTCAGCTCTTTGCTTCAAGCGTGTCTCTCATTCTGCTGAGTTATTCAGCATTCTATTCTCTCTCTCCTTCAATAGCGGATTGCTCTGGTGTTTTTATCGATGGTCTGTGAGGTGATAAAAATTACCTTTGCTACTTTACTGTTTCAATGTCGCACGATGGTTTGATTTTTATTAACATTTGGGGTTGCATATTTGTGCTTTTTGTAGCTAAAACTTCCATCTCTCTGGAAACCAGGATTGGCCTTTTCTTTGTTTATTTCATATTCTTTGTAGTCATAATTCGTTGGGCATCGTTTGTTCTCTGTTCTTTGGTGGGTATATGTTAGATTTTCCCCCCCCCTATTGGGGTACTTTATTGTTGAATTTCCCACTTGCTTATCCGTTAATTGGTTTGATTTACTCATGCATGTTTGGAAATTGGTACCTAGATAATTCAAGAGCAAGTTTCGTCCTTTAGTCGCATTTCTGCAATCTCTCTTTGTTTCTTGCACTTTTTTGTCAGTATTTAGAATATTGGTCTTCACTCTTTCAATGTTTATCTATCTTTATTCTATCTATCATCTGATTCGACCTCTCTGTTTTCGTAATCTTTTTTTGTTTGATTGCAGTTTCTTTGTTGGTAATTTGGATTTGGTGGGTACATCATAGTTTAACCAAATCTCTAACATTAATTCATGTCACTAATTTTAAGTAATTTCATTTACCTTATATTTTCATAAAGGAATTTGGTGATTTGACTATTTGAACTTAGGATTTTGAGCATTCAATCAAATTTACATGTCAGAGTTGGACCAAACAATCAAAACGCCATATTGGGGTGTAACGCGTTGATAAAGGATTCATGGCAGAACTGATTTGGTTACTTTCCGTGTGGAGTATCATGTGTTGTATTTCGACCTTTTAAAGGCCATAATAGTTTCCATGATTAACAAGGTAAGAACATTCGTTGCATTTTATTGAACTTTTATTTGTTTCTCTCATCTTTCTACTTCATCTTTCTTGATTGTCTCTATCAATTTATTTGTTATCTTCCTTCTTTCTTATTAGTTTAGTTCTGCTGACCCTGAAGACCAAGACGCCAACTTTTTTGGCTCCAAGTTATTGCAATTCCATAGCTGGAGATGAAAAAACTTCTGGTGATGTTATTCATTATTTTTTGAGTTTGTCTGATGGTGACAGTGCCGCTGAGATTCCCTGAAATAGAAGTTCAAGGTAAGCCTTTTAACATGACTGATGATTGTAGGTGTTATTTGGTTTGCAGAGATTCCCTTTAATTGCCTGCAAGTCAATTGTAGATATATAGCAATTTCTCTTTCAATTAGCACCATTTGAACCCAGTACTTTCAACGGTAATGCTTGCCATTTATGTGTAAAAATTTACTAAATTGTAATAAATAGTAGATATGAACCCATGACTTTAAAAATATAGTAATAGTTTTGGTTTGCTCCCTTTCAAGGTCTCAAGTTCGAAACCCACTGGGTGCAAACAATTTCTGAGAGCCATCGGACTGGGTAAAACCTAAATTAACCGTGGTGCACTTGCGGGAAACTCCTTGCCGAGGGCCTGTGCACCCCCGGGATTAGTCGGGGCTCATAGAGACTTGGACACCCGGTGCAAATCAAAAAAAAAAAAAATATAATAGTTTCAAAGCTAAGAACATTAAAGGTTGAAGCCATAGAGCGTAAATCCTATATCCACCTCTGATCATATTTGAAGGTCAAACTGGAAAAAGAATCAACTTTTGGTGTAATTAAGCACTTTGAAGTGGAGTGCAGAATTCTACAAGTTGCACCTATTAATTATTTAGTAAGAATGATAGTGGTGATTAAGTGCCACCGTAGTCTTTATTTTTCATGGTTAATGCAACTCTTACTAAGAATAATAAAAGGTCTCGCCTTAATTTGAGTCTTTGGATATGATGAACCAATTTCTACTATAACATTTGCTCTTTAAATCGTTACTATGTTTGATTTGGTGATTGGATATTAGTTGAAGGTAGATGTTGGCTTCATGGAGCTCAGACCTTCTGAAATTGCAGCAGCACTGGCAATGTCTATTTCAGTCTTTCAGGGAAAAGCGAGCAAAAAAAAATATTGAAAGGTCAGTGCATTAATCTTACTTCATACAATTACAAGAGGTAAAATTTTGGTGGTTCCGTACAAGAAATAGAATTCTCTAAAGGCAGGACAAATTTTGCTTTTGCTCTTGGTTCTTGAGGTATTGGTAAATCCTCTGATTTATTTTTGGAGATATTCTCTCTGGCCTACAATAATGTCGTAGCAAATATAAATTATGTACAACTCTCTGTGTACTTTTCTGTTTCAACATGTTGCTTTGGAACTTATATGTAAGTCTTTCTCTCCATATAGTAGCATAGGAACATCTGGTTTTGACACTTGATGAGTTGGTTTTCTCTGAGACTATCTTCCATTATCTATGTCTTATAGCTCTTTATTGGCTTTGCGCATGCGCATGCGCATGTGAGACACTTTCCCGTACTTTGATTTGATTCTATGGAATATTGAGAAATCTGTTTCTGCCAAGGGGCGATTTTTCCAAGGAAAGAAGATAAAATAGAAATGGACTTGAATCTCATGATATAAACAGAGTGAAACTGTATTTTGAACAGTAAGTGAGAAAAAACAATGTTAAGGAAGAAAAAAGGGTTACCAGCATGCATAACTGCTTGATGATCTTTCAAGCTCTCAACTTTTGGAAAAACTTCTCCAGATTCGCAGAAGTCACATATAGTTGACCTTGAAAGATGATATCTGTGGTTCGATTTTAGTTTACTAATCAATACTTCGTTGAAATTTCCACAATATATCCACAAATTCACATGGAAATTAAAGAAGAAAGAGGATGGAAACATGAAAATTGAAAACAGTATATATAGTAAAATTAATGTAAATACTACCTGCCTGCTAGAACCAACTACATGCGACACTTATAACATTCAGAGACCTCCCGGAATTGCATGTTTCTGGGAGTAGTAGCGTGAGTGGAAATAGAACTACCTTTTGATATAGCAGAGCTCACAAGAGACCTCTAGGATGATGACTCATGAATTTTTATTTCTTAGAACCCTAAACTGCTGTATTTTTTTTATGGAATTATCAGCTCTGTGAACTACTCATGTGTTTCCATGGACAACATCCTTGAACTTGGATTAAGTTGCTGCAGTATTGGAGGCCATAGGGTTCTTGGTCTCTTGGATGAGTCATGAACTATTGAGCTTTTCACACATCTTTAAACAATCTCACTAGTTATGTATAACTAAACACCATCTCATTAGAAAGAACAACCATACAAGAATAAAGAAATCATAAGGATCAACAAAGCTTTAAACAATCACCACATCACCAAATACAAATAAAGGATCACATAGCTTTCACACAATTTTCATAACTTTAGTTTGGGGCATTCCATATTGTTGCATCATTATCTACATTACCACCGCTTCCTTGAGCGGAGTCCGATCACGGCTCGATCGGCTAAGCCGTCTCCGCAAGACGTTACCATTATTTCACTCCCACTTTCCAGTTTCAATCATCAATACATTACCACCATGTGTGTATAACATGGCCCGATCGGCTAAGCCGTCTTACCAAGACTTTACCTCAATCACAATTTCATTCTCACTTTCCATTTTTAATATCAGCACAATACCACCATGTGTGTAGCATGGCGTCCGATCACGGCCCGATCGGCTAAGCCGTCTTACAAAGACGTTACCCTTTTCCATTAATCATCTCACTTCGATTTTTGTTTCACATATATTAGTTCATAGGCACTTAGGGCCACAATTTCCACATCATGTCCACTTTCAATGCAAATATTGCAATTTAGGATAACAAGTACAAACATGAGCAATTCAAGTGTAAACATAGATAAGATTTCACATAGTTGGCATGACAATTTCAATTTAAATCCTGACATTGAGGTCTAGGCATTCCGACCACAATTACCACATTCCATAACTCACATTTCACATTGTTCCCATTTTCAACATTTACTTTGCCACTTAAGACCATAGGCACATACAAAAGCAATTTAAGTCATAAGTATAGAGAGGAATTCATCTAGTTTGGCATAATAGTCCTAAAGTAACCTTGGCATGAAATTTAGGCATTTAGCACATAGATCGTGTTCTCCACACATTCTCCATTTACAAAGAAAACACATTAAACAAATGAAGAAGTACCTTCCACATACATTTTCACAACACCAATTCATGTGAAATAACAATCAATTCATCAATCCAACTTCAGTCTTACCACATTTATATATACACCAACGGAGCTCGATTTCTAATAAAAGGGAATTTTAGCCATACATACCTTGTTTAAGTTTTCCGTAAGTTACTATGACGTTCTGGAAATTCTAGCAATCCCAATCTACTTGAGACATAACAAAATTGAACACAAATTAGGAAGATATTCATGATTTCAGCTCATTTGAGCATTTTATCAAACACTAGTTGAGCATGTTGATTCCAAATCTCTTTTACAAGATTTCCTTCATTCCCCAACCCAATCTTTACTTGTTTATGTTCAACAATCTTCCCACAAACCTAATTTGTACATGCATGTATACATGATACTATTACACCCAAGAATCATACCTCAATAACCCATCTCACAATCTCTACAATACCAACACAATCTAGGTTAGACACCTATGACTTCCAATCACCATCCCATGAGTTACAATACTTAATTCATACCCATATTTCCATAATAACTCCATATATGTAAGTCTAAGGGTAAAAGATTACCTCTTGTAGACCAAATCTTGAAAGACAACTTTTGGGATGTTCTTGAGATTTTGAAGAAATCCTATGAAATCCATCAAAACCATGTTTTAACAAGTGATTGAGAAATGAAATCACCGTGAAAACACATTTAAAAACTTACCTTAGGTGTGCAATTGGATGCCTTGGCCGGATTGGGGATGGAGAGGATGCCCTAGTCTTGAAAAATGAATTAAATCCTCTCATTTCCCGTCCTTAGGTGTATTTAGAGGTCTGCTACTAGCGCGCCGGCGTTAAGGCCGCGCTCACGAGGCAGAATACTTCTCAATATGCGCGGCCGCGCACCTGGGTGCGCATATGACACATTTCCAGTAAAATTGTCGTAACTTTCTGTATACACCTCCAAATGACGAACGGTTTGATGCTTCGGAAACTAGACTAAAAGAGCTTTAATTTGATAGGTTGTGCATCACACAACACCTTATATAAATGTAGATATGCTTGTCCAAAATTAGGTCTTGTGCGTACTCATTTACAACTTTAGTCTATTATGAAATTTTTCAACTTGGCTTAGACTTAGGCCTCCCATTAGACCTCACACTATACATTATAAGACTTATACACTTATTTACCAAATCCAATTGATGTCCATCATGTTAATAGCACATAAAATATTATAATTAGCCTATGTGGCACCACGAAATCCTAATTTATTTAGCGAAATTTCCGGGGCCTTACACTTGCGCAAAATTGTCTGTATATTGCGTCTTTGGACATGTGCACTTCTGATTCTTAATGTCGAGTGAAAGCTTTGGTAGTGATATTCATTCTTTCAGAATGATGTTTGGCTTTAAACAATGTAATAGTTTGGTTTGTTTTCCTATATATAATGTAAGAAAAGGTTTGGATATTTATTAAAAATGCCTTGCAGGTTTCTCTGGCACGGGAGGAAAAGTTCCAACTTCTCCTCAAAAGTCCTCATCACATGTATTTGAGATTTCAAAGCAATGACATGACGGTTTCAGATGTGTACAGAACATAATTGCATTAACTTTAGAAGATCTCTAATTTGTGTCACTACAACTTAAGTGATGGTACATGAAATTCCTCTTTTATTTGGTGATTGTTATATCGTTCCCAAAAGATTGTGTACAACTCTTTATAAGAAGACTTCTAAAAACTATGTCAACTGTGTTGGGCCCGTGCATAGCACGGGCTAATCTAGCTAGTATTAAAAGGGGAGGGGGGGGGGGGGGGGGGGGGGGGGAATTTGCAGTCGTATCCTATTTTTATGTCACCTTTTAACCTATACCCTGTTTTTAAAAAGTATTGATTACGTAACTAACTAACAAAAAATCCGTAATAATATGACCATTATACCCCTTCCAAAACATATAAAAGTCCGTCTCTCTTCCGTATTCCCAGATTCAAATTTCAGATCTCCTCCGTATTTCCTCCATCAGTCCGTCTCTCCGTAGATCGCGTCTCGCATTCAAATTCCATATTCAAATTCAAATACATTGTAAGTACTTTTTTGAATTATATATTTTCTGATTGATTGATTGAAGTTGTTTGAACAACTTCATTGATATGCTGAATTTGCAATTCTAAATCTATTTGACGATGAATTCTAACATTCTAAGCTGAAGTTATTTAGTTAACGAGCTGCCAAATAACACAACGAAGAAGAAATTATATAAAAATATTATATAATTGTTTTAAAACTTTGGCATAGTTGTTGAAGTTTTTTTGTTAATAATTAAAAGCTGAAGTTTTTCTCGTACACTGGATAAAAAACAATAAAACATAAATTAAAATTTCATACTGTTCAAAAAACTTCGGCACAGTTGCTTAAGTTTTTTAGTTATTACTTAAAAACTGCAGCAGGAGGAGCTGAAGTTTTCCTCCTACACTGCCTAAATTAAAATTTCATGCTTGAACTAAAAAAATTGAATAGAATTGATATTAACGCAGAAAAAACTTAAAACAAAACCTTACTATTTCATTAAAACATAAACAAAGATAAAACAAATTACATAAATAACAAAAAAAAAAATTAATCGTCCATATCATCATTATCATCATCGTTGTCGCTATCAAATGGACGAGCATCTTCATCTTCATCAGTAAGATTATCAAATCTTGCATACATCACAAGCTTATCAAGCTTGCTGTTAATTTCTTCGAGCTCCCTGTCGTACTTTTCTATGACCTCATCAAGCTTCAACTCAAATGCCTCAATGATGTCTTGCTTGATCTCGTCCACTATTTGCCTGATGACAACAACCATTTTTCTGCTTTTTGTATTTTATGTTTGCCAATATATATGTGTTTGAGTGAATAAATTCACAAGGAATAGCATGCTTATATAGTGAAAAAAACTTCTGCATGGTATATGAAAGGGCAAAAAGAAATTTTAAAGGTTGTCTAATGAAAAGCGTGCATGAATATGATAGGAATGTAATTATTACACAAACACATTCCCCCAAACCCAATATAATTAATACTTTAAGTGTGTAGGTTACTGCTGTATACTATGCAATTAATGCTAAAACATGCTCAAGTTTGTTGAATTCATTTGCTAAAACTTTACGCCAATGTGTTGAAGTTTCTTAGTTCATTTCTAAAATTTTCAGCATTTACTGGTTGAAGTTTTTTCCCCAACATTGATGAATCACCATCATACAAAAACTTCAGCTAATATGTTGAAACTATTAAGCTTATGTCAAAAAACTTCAGCACTTAATAAGCTGAAGTTTTCTGTGCAGGATTCATTAATTATGTCATATATCTTTTACCAAAAAAACTTCAACAGAAGATGCTTAAGTGATTTAGTTCATTTGTAAAAATTTCAGCACAAACAACTGGAAAATTCTTCTGTTCACTTTCCTAATAATTTTCACTAAATATGAATTTGCAGGATGAATTCGATTTGCGTTGTTATAGCTTTCAATGGGAGTTGAGCTCCTGATTTCAAATACTTGGATCATGATACAACACTTTTTCTAGTTAATAAGGACATATCATTCAATACTTTCCTGAAGAAAATTAGTGAAGTTGCAAATATTGATTCAACCAGATATGCATTAAAAATATGGTTTGATATCAAACTAAATACAAGCAAAGGAATGCTTGTAACTTCAGATGAAGAACTCGGTACGTGTATACATTTGCTTACAACTGATTCAGCCTACAAGAATTGCCATTTCGTCATTGAAAAAAAATACAACCTTCAGAATCTGCAACATTCAACCAATCTCTTGCATATGCGATAGATTCAGAACTTTTTGCTGACTATCAACATGAACTACAACAACCAATAATGGAAGTAGACAACGGTCAACAACCTTCTAACATTACAGCTGCTTCAGAATACATAGTGCTGCAACAATTACCCATTCATCTAATAAATTCATACCACTTTATCGATGACCAAGAAGAAGAAGGACAACTAATAATACAAATTGACAACCAACACTGTGACGACCTGACCCGTCGTCTCAGGAGTTACCGCCCCGTTTCCCCTATTTTTATGCTTCTTCATGTTTCATTATCAGTATTTGGTGTGTTAGAGTTGATTTGGATTGGTTTTGGTAGAAAATGAGACACTTAGTCACTTTAAGGAAAGTTTGGTTTGGAAAAGTCAACCGGAGGTTGACTTATGAGTTATAAGGACCGGTTGCGATTTTCGGTGAGTCGGTTAGCTTCGGGGGTTGGTTTGTGATTTAGGAGTGTGATCGGAAGTGATTTTGGAGGTCCGGTGTAAAATTAGGCTTGAATTGGCGAAGTTAGTATTTTGGCGATTTCCGGTTTGTAGGTGAGATTTTGATCCGAGGGTCGAAATGGGATTCCGAGAGTTGCAGTAGCTTCGTTGGGTGATTTGGGATGTGTGTGCAAAATTTCAGATGATTCGAGGTGATTTGGTTGGGTTTTTGATCAAATGCGTGTTTCGGAAGTTTTAAAAGAACTTAGGCTTGAATTCGATGTAATTTGATGATTTTGGTGTTTGTTGAGGTGTTTTGATGATTGGAGCAAATTTGAATAATGTTTTAAGAGGTATTGATACTTTTAGTTGAGGTCCCGGGGGCCTCGGGGTGATTTTGGATGGCCATGGGATGAATTTTGGATTGTGAGATTTTGGTGTTGCTGGTATCTGGTAGTTCCGCATCTGCGGAAAAGGAGCCACAGATGCGGTTCCGCAGATGCGAAGAAGGGGTCACAGGTGCGGACTTGACCAATTGGAGGAATCTCGCAGAAGCGGACGTATCTCCACAGATGCGGTGTCCGCAGGAGCGGAAATTGACCGCAGAAGCGGTCCTGAAAAATTTTGAAGAATCCGCAGAAGCAGAGGAATTTCCGCATAAGCGGTATCTTGGTCGCAGAAGCGGAAAAAGGCCTGGGCAGAAGGGTTTTAAAATAACATTTCATCCGCGAGCTTGGGATATTTTCCACCATTTTTGAACAACCTTAAGAGCTATTGGATGAGGATTGAAGGCGATTTCGACTGGGATTGATTGGAGGTGAGTTATATGACCTTAAAACACGATTATTATGTGAAATTTACCTAGAAATTCATGGAAATTAAGCCAAAAAATTGATGAACTAGGGCTGAATTTTTAATATTTCAAATTGGGATTTGATGGGTCATTTGAGCTCGGATTTGAGAGTTCTTGGTATGTATGAACTCGTGGCGAGATAAGGAATCCGGTGATATTAATTTTCTGATTTTTCGAGAAGTGGGCCCGGGGCTCGGGTTTTGCAAATTTCGTGATTATCGATATTTTCGAGTCTTTTCGATTGGGTTATGTTCCCTTAGCCTATTGTGATGTATTCGCTCTGATTTTGGATAGATTCGACCCGCGTGGAGGCCGATTTGAGGAGCAAAGGCATCGCGAGCTAGAGATTTCGCCGGTTCGAGGTGAGTAATTATTGCAAATGATATTCTGAGTGTTTGAAACCCCAGATTTGTACACCGTAGTGCTATATTGAGGTGACTTGCACGCCGGATAGCGAGCGTAGGGTAGAGCACCGTTGGGGATTGTGACTTGGTCCGTCACGATTGTTGATTTTAGCGCGTATTTGACTGAAACTTATTTGATATTATCATGATTTGGGCTGATTTCCATATTTGGACTTCGTGCCAATTATTTGAACTCCTTCGGGGATTCTTATCACTCTTTCCTCACTATTTGATATACTACTTGAACTCAGTCCTGTTGATTATACTGTTTTTGCAAACTCAGCCGTTTTAATTGATTTTTGAGACTTTACTGATATTTCACTGTTGTCTGGGCTGAGAACTATTACTTTATTAATGCCTGAGGGGCTTATGATATTTTCTGGACTGAGTGAGGCTTTCAAGCCTCGAGTGATATGTGAGGAGGCTTTCAGGCCTCGAGTGATAAGTGAGGAGGTTTTCAGGCCTCGAGTTATATGTGAGGAGGCTTTCAGGCCTCGAGTGACATGTGAAGAGGCTTTCAGGCCTTGATTTATATGCCACGAGGTGGCTTGATATTGTGCTTGGGCCGTAAGGGGCCCCTCCCGGAGTCTGTACACCCCCAGTGAGCGCGGGTACCCATGTGATGTGATACTGAGCCCGAGGGGCTGATACTGTTCTGAGTGATGTGATACTGTGCCCGAGGGGCTGATACTGTTCTGAGCGATTGATACTGAGCCCGAGGGGCTGGTACTGTTTTGAGATGTGCCCGAGGGGCGAACTTTTATGTGCTCATCTTGCATATTTATTTGCCTTTTTACCTGTTATACTGTGGTATTTGTGCCCGAGGGGCGGATTTTTCTGTGCTTATCAGCACTAACTGTTTTGAAATCGTTTCCGTAATTATTGAAAAGATCATTTTCAAAAGAGATTTGAACTGAGCCAAGATATTCCTAAAGATTTCACAGATTTCACTGTTTTTCTCAGAAATTATACCCGGCTTCTATACAACATGTTGGTTGCTTTACGTGATTTCTTGCTGCTCATTTATTATTACTTTTATTACTCACTGAGTTGGAGTACTCACTATACTCCCTGCACCTCGCGTGCAGTTGCAGATATTTATTCACCCGGTAGCGGGTAGTGGCTACGTGGAGGCAGCGTTGTAGAGGTTTTAGCGAGGTGACTGCCAGCGTTCGCAGTACCACTGTCTTTCTATGTTGTTCACTATTCCTGTTTTAGTGTGTTTTTAGACTTGTAAATTGGAATTACATCCTTATAGATGCCCGTGACATGTGACACCCCGATTATGGTTGTGTTGGGTTGTAAATTTCGTTAATTAATATCATTAAGTCGTATTTTTGCTATTCATTTGTGTTTAACTACTTTGAAAGAGACGAGTTGAGTTAGTTGGCTGGCCTTGTCTTCACGAGAGGCGCCATCGCGACCAGTGCGGGGTTTTGGTTTGTGACAAGTTGGTATCAGAGCCTAGGTACTAGGTCTCACGAGTCATGAGCAGGTTTAGTAGAGTCTCGCGGATCGGTACGGAGACATCTGTATCTATCCTTGAGAGGCTGCAGAACCTTTAGGAAAACTTCACCTTCTTGAATTCTTATCGTGCATCCTTGATTCATCTTGAAAAGAAACTCTTGAAATCCCTTCCACGCGTTTGTATGTGCGCATGAGCGCTCAGTATTAGATTTGCCTTGATGGATTGTGATTCCCCGATCAAGGGGCAAGATGTAATCTCCGTGAGTATATGTTGGGCCAGTCTGGAGGACTTGAGGCCGGATCTTTGCCTATGGCTTGAGCACCGAGGTGCTGATTGTATGAGTAAGTGTTTTGAATTTATGTGTTTGGTATGGTCCTTATTAGCGGGATTGGTGGTGGGATAGCTATGTGATGAGTATGTTAGTATTGTGAGATGTATCTTTATGACTTGGTAGCGACGAGGAAATCTGCTGGATAATAGATGAACTATTAAGTGTTCGATTTCTGCTGCGACTAGATGTGTAGCCCCGAGTTATGGGCGTGTGTAGAATCTTTTCGTGTCCCCTAGTTGGGAGTGGAGCAAATTTTATGTTGCGGTATGAGTTCAGAATCAGGAAGGTTAAGTGGCTATGTAATGTGTATGACAGTGGAAAGGTATACAGAAATGTTATATTAAAGTGAAACAAGTGGGTTATCTCCTATGGAGGGTTCTAAAATAGTGTGAACCTTATGTTATATATTGGAATATCTCATTTACAAGTGAAGAAAATGTGTTGAAATTTAAATTGGATCGCTTAGAGAGTGAGCTTAACTGTGGTATGAGTGAATGCGAAATTTGCAGAAGAGTTAAAAATTCTAGATGAATTGTGTTTCCCCAAGCTTAGGAAGGATTGAGTTTAATCTCACTATGGTATTAAGGCAGTATGGAGTATATGCGTTATGAGTTATTGTGCGTTTTGATTTATGGCTTCGAGCCGAGTTGGGGAGGTTGCTGTTGATTAGCTGATTGCATGATTATGTGCTATGTTGGTTCCGGTTTGAGGCATGGTGGCGAATCAGTTCTGGTCGCGGAAATTGAGCCGAGGATGGCACGAGTGAAGGAAAATTTTGACAAAGGTTGTATGGTGCTTCGTAGATGTGTGAGAATCACAGGATGTCCTAAGCTGTTGTTGGTAAAGAATGTTCGGTGCATGGAGCAGGAAGATGTTTGTTCGTATTGGGATGAGGTCATATCTTGCGGTGTTAGAGTGCTAATGAGGCACATGTGGTTCTGTTCGTGTGATCAGGTAAATGGAAGTTTGAAGGAGAGTGAATGACTCTCGAGAATGGCTCTAATGTGTTAAAGATTCTATAGGAAACAATCGGGTATTTTAAAGTTGTAGGTGTGGTTAGAAACTGAGTTTTCATGGGAAGAGGACAAGACTTGTAGTATTTTTATGTTAATTATGGGATTCTATGTATCAATATTTGGAAAGTAAAAGTGATGGATTTAGATTCGCATGAAGTTCTTCAGAGTAAAGTATTCTGGAATGTGGTGTTTCTGGGAATATTTGAGAGAGGATTCAGTGGCTTATGAGTCTTGGACAGTGTGGTCTCGTGCTTGGGTCTCGTGTAATGAGCCTGGGTTGAGGAACTGTGGTGCTACAACAAGGGGGAATATCAAGTTGATGATGAATCAGAAGGGAAATTAGATAGACGAAATAGCTTGATAGTAGACCGAATTAGTATGGTAAGGATATGATTAATTCTTTGTATGTGTTCGAGGTAATGAGCCCTTACAAGTATTTTGCAGCAATGCTGTTGGGTTTTGATGGCTTGCTTAGCTTGGTCAAGTTAGAAGAATTCCGTCCTGGCAGATTAATTTATGCAAACGAAATTGAGAGAGTTCTTGTTGATTTCTACCGCGGTTGAAGAGGTGCATTTTCTACAAATATGAGATACATGGAATATGTAGTGATTTTTCTTCTAGATGGGATCAATGGAAGTTCTTGACTAGTTGAGTACGTAGATTTCTGTGGCTCGGAAGGAAAATAAAAGTTTTCATGTTATCCTTGGATGGTATGGTATATGCGGTATGTTGTAGAGGACCGAGACTGGCGTGTGCTAGGTTACAGTTCAGTTTTGAAGGGAAGTTCATAAAACTCTTAAGCAACGGGTAGCCTCAGATAATCAAGGAAAATGGTACTGCTAATTTGAAGTGATACGAGGGTATTTGTCTCGGAAAGGGGTAATGTGATTAAGCTGATGATACTTCGGTAGTATTGCGGCACTTTCTTGTTGGATCGACTGCTGATATTTGAGTTTGTTTGGTGGCACAGGGGAATTTTAGATTATCTTTCGTGGAATGATTGGGTACTTGATGTGTGATATGTATTCAGATGGCAGAATTGGGATCAGGTATGGTAATTTGTGTGCTATATGGACTTGGAGACTGGGAGATTCTTGTGTTCAGGCTATATTGTTGTTGTGAGTCGCGTGTTTCGGATGTCTAGTGACTATCGGGGTGTGGAGACCCGAGCGGATCTTTTATGCTTGGCATGTTAGGTTTGGAAGTGATATTGGGGTTTAGGCTGGTCGTCTCAGTATTGGGTTATTCTAGACTATTGCGCTATGAGCTATGCCGGAACGCCACGAGTTGAGTGGCAAGGTATGTCAGAGTATATCCTGGTAGAGTGGTTTTATATTTCGAAGACCCATCGGACGGCTGGGAAGGATTGTTTTTCTTACTTGGGCTCTTGTGATGAGTGTCGGCGCTGAGGCTCCTTATGTTGATTCAGTTCAGGTGTTGAGGGACTTTTCAGATGCGTTTCTTGTGGCCGGGCATGTCGCCGGGCGAGGTTGTGGATTTCGATATTGATTTGGTGCCGGGCACTGTATCGTACGGCTCCGGCAGGAGTTATACTTGTGGAAGGAGCAACTTCAGGCTTTCTTGGTAATAAGTTCGTTGGTAGGCCGATGTGGATACGTGTTTATCTATGAGTTGCTTTTCAATGTTTTGAGATGTTATGATATGTTGGTTATGGGCACATGTGGTGCGGTTCTATTGGGGATTCATAGTAAAAGTCGAGCGGGAAGAGTAATTAGGTGTTGCTCGGTAGATGGAGTATTGGTTATGACCTATCGGGTTGCACGTCATATGTTATTTGTCTCACCGTGGGTGTAATGAATTACTTGGGTTCCAGACATCAAATTGTGCGTGGCTGTCGATTTTGAGCATAGTGACTCGAGGTGTTTCATGTGTAACAGTTTTTGGATAGGATCGCGCATTGTAGCGAGGCCATGTGGAGATATGACCTTTCGGGGTAGATTCAGGTGTTCTATTTCTATGATGCGAGACGGGGTCTCAGCCTTGTGTTGTGATGGTACTGATGAGCTTGAGGTACAGTTCTTTCATCCGAGTCATTTTTTTTCATGATTTGAGTATGTTCAAACCGTTCTTATTGGTGCGCGTATTATGCAACTTGTGGCTTAGGCCTGTATTGAGGTGTCATATCACCCGGATGGTGTGTTTGGTCAGAAGAGATCATTGGGATTATCAATGAATACGAACAGATTTCATTTCAGCTTGTTGGAAGGATAAAATCGAGGTTTGGCTCGAAATCTGCTGTGGTCTTAGTCAACAGGGAAGTGGCTTCATGAATGGTTGATCTGAGAAATGGTTACGGTTTATTGTGTGTTTCATTTATCGGTGGCAGTATATGAAAGTATAGGTATAAGGCCTTAGTTGATAAGAGGCTTTTCCCCAGTATTCGGGTGTTGTGGGCAACTGCTGTGAATAGAAGTTATCGTTTCGAGTGTTTGGTTATGTGGTATATCATATGATTGCACCTGAGGTTGCAGGTATAGGTTATTACAACTGGTTCGGGCTTATTCTGAGTATACATGTGAGGTTCTGATCTTGTGTATGATTTGGGAAAGTGCAATGTGGTTCTATGGTTTATAGACTAGATGGATTGTGAAATTTCAGCTATGTTGTGTTATCGGATCTATGCGAGATAGGGTGACGTGGGATCACCCCCCGGGTATATGCTTGGTAAGGTCATTCAGCTATTGGCTGGCTTCTAGGACAACTTTGGGTACGCTCGAGGACGGGCGTTTGTTTAAGTTGGGGAGAATGTGACGACCCGACCCGTCGTCTCAGGAGTTACCACTCCGTTTCCCCTATTTTTATGCTTCTTCATGTTTCATTATTAGTATTTGGTGTGTTAGAGTTGATTTGGATTGGTTTTGGTAGAAAATGAGACAATTAGACTCTTTAAGGAAAGTTTGGTTTGAAAAAGTCAACTGAAGGTTGACTTATGAGTTATAAAGCTCGGATGCAATTTTCGGTGAGTCGGTTAGCTTCGGGGATTGGTTTGTGACTTAGGAATGTGATCGGAAGTAATTTTGGAGGTCCGATGTAGAATTAGGCTTGAATTGGCGAAGTTAGTATTTTGGCGATTTACGGTTGGTAGGTGAGATTTTGATCCGAGGGTCGGAATGGGATTACGAGAGTTGCAGCAGCTTCGTTGGGTGATTTGGGATGTGTGTGCAAAATTTCAGATGATTCGGAGGTGATTTGGTTGGATTTTTGATCAAATGCGTGTTTCGGAAGTTTTAAAAGAACTTAGGCTTGAATTCGATGTAATTTGATGATTTTGATGTTTGTTGAGGTGTTTTGATGATTGAAGAAAATTTGAATAATGTTTTAATAGGTATTGGTACTTTTAGTTGAGGTCCCGGGGGCCTCGGGGTCATTTTGGATGGCCATCGGGATGAATTTTGGAGTTGTGAGATTTTGGTATTGCTGGTATCTGGTATTTCCGCATCTGCGAAAAAGGGACCGCAGATGCGGTTCCGCAGATGCGAAGAAGGGGTCGCAGGTGCGGACTTGACCAATTGGAGGAATCTCGCAGAAGCGGACGTATCTCCGCAGATGCGGTGTCCGCAGGAGCGGAAATTGACCGCAAAAGTGGTCCTGAGGAATTTTGAAGAATCCGCGAAAGCGGAGGAATTGCCGCGTAAGCGGTAACCGCATATGCGGTATCTTGGTCGCAGAAGCGGAAAAAGGCCTGGGCAGAAGGGTTTTTAAATAACATTTCATCCGCGAGCTTGGGATATTTTCCACCATTTTTGAACAACCTTGAGAGCTATTGGACGGGGATTGAAGGCGATTTCGACTGGGATTGATTGGAGGTGTGTTATATGACCTTAAAACACGATTATTATGTGAAATTTACCTAGAAATTCATGGAAATTAAGCTAAAAATTGATGAACTAGGGCTTGAATTTTTGATATTTCAAATTGGGGTTTGATGGGTCATTTGAGCTCGGATTTGAGAGTTCTTGGTATGTATGAACTCGTAGCGAGATAATAAATCCGGTGATGTTAATTTTCTAATTTTTTGAGAAAGTGGGTCCGGGACTCGGTTTTTGCAAATTTCGTGATTATCGATATTTTTCGAGTCTTTTCGATTGGGTTATGTTCCCTTAGCCTATTGTGATGTATTCGCTCTGATTTTGGATAGATTCGACGCGCATGGAGGCCGATTTGAGGAGCAAAGGCATCGCGAGCTAGAGATTTCGCCGGTTCGAGGTGAGTAATGATTGTAAATGATATCCAGAGGGTTTGAAACCCCGGATTTGCATACCGTAGTGCTATATTGAGGTAACTTGCGCGCTGAATAACGAGCGTGGGGTAGAGCACCGTTGGGGATATTGACTTGGTCCGTCCCGATTGTTGATTTTACCGCGTATTTGACTTAAACTTATTTGATATTATTATGATTTGGGCCGATTGCAATATTTGGGCTTCGTGCCAATTATTTGAACTCCTTCGGGAATTCTTATCACTCTTTCCTCATTATTTGATATACTACTTGAACTCAGTCCTGTTGATTATACTGTTTTTGCAAACTCAGCCGTTTTAATTGATTTTTGAGACTTTACTGATATTTCACTGTTGTTTGGGCTGAGAACTATTAGTTTATTGATGCCCGATGGGCTTATGATATTTTCTGGACTGAGTGAGGCTTTTAGGCCTTGAGCATGAGGTGAGGAGGATTTCAGGCCTCGAGTGATATGTGAGGAGGCTTTCAGGCCTCGAGTGATATGTGAGGAGGCTTTCAGGACTCGAGTGACTTGTGAGGAGGCTTTCAGGCCTCGAGTGTGATGTGAGAAGTCTTTCAGGCCTTGATTTATATGCCACGAGGTGGCTTGATATTGCGCTTGGGCCGTAAGGGGCCCCTCCCGAAGTCTGTACACCCCCAGTGAGTGCGGGTACCCATGTGATGTGATACTTAGCCCGAGGGGCTGATACTGTTTGAGTGATGTGATATTGAGCCAGAGGGGCTGATACTGTTCTGAGTGATGTGATACCGTGCATGAGGGGCTGATACTGTTCTGAACGATTGATATTGAGCCCGAGGGACTGGTACTGTTTTGAGATGTGCCCGAGGGACGAACTTTTATGTGCTCATCTTGCATATTTATTTGCCTTTTTACCTGTTATACTGTGGTATTTGTACCCGAGGGGCGGATTTTTCTGTGCTTATCAGCACTAGCTGTGAGCACGTGAGTTTTTCCCTATATGAATTGCTCTCATAAATTCAAAATAAAATAATTTCTTTTGGTATTTACAATTTTTGTGGATTTTTGTGGATTTTTGTGGCATTTTATGCATTTTTATTTGTGCATCTTAATTAATTAAAAACACAAAAACATATATTGCATTTGCATTTAGGATCTATTTTTTGCATTTTTAGGATTAATTAGTCAATTAGTTGTTTTACAAAAAAAAAATATAAATAGAAAAATCACAAAAAAATATATAGTTTAATTTGCATTTTTAACTATGACTTTGATTTTGAGTAGTGTTTCTTTTGAATTATTTTGTGTTAATTATCATATAGGTTTAATTAGTTTTTAGGGTTAATTGAGTTTTAGGAATTAATTTAGATTTATTTTTAGTTGTAATTTAAAAGAAATTAGAAAAGAAATAAAGAGAAAAGAAAGCAAAGGAAGAAGAAGAGATTCAGATTTGGGCCACTTAATTAGGATCCTCCCCAGGCCCAATTGTTTTGCCCTTCAACCCATCCACCTGAGCCCAAGTGTAGCCTTGACCCGGTCTAGCTCTTTCTCCCAACCAAACGACGTCGTTTCAGGGCAACTCAATCCTAGCCGTCGAAGTTATTTGATCCAACGGCCTGGAAGCCTAGATCATTTAGCATATATCTGTCCGAACATTACCCCCCATTTCTCAGAAACCCTCCCCATAACCCGTCTCTCACCATCCCCTGTAACGCCGTCGCCGAAAATCGCCCCACGGCGGTGACAGACCTCCGATAGCCATGAATTTAACACCACAAACCCGCCTCGACCTCCCTATCCCGGATCCCCACTCCTCATCCCTCAAAACCCCTTAGAACCCTTCAAATCTCCGTTTGAAAGTCGAAACCCTAGCGCAACAACAATTTCTCTAGTGGCACCGCCGCCTAACCCTAAATTTCATCCACGCAACCACTACCCTTCCCTTAACCCCAATCTATCCCTATTTCTCCATAAATCCTCATCGGACTAATTCTTCCTTGAATCTGAAATCAAAGAAGGAGAAGACCTGTCATGCTTTCGAGTGTTAGGCTTTAAAAACGGGCAATTGACCATTTGTTCTCGTCGAGAACATACGGCTAATGCTTGTTTTGAGTCAAACCAGGATTGATTAGTTTTCTAACAGTTATGAGGTACTTTTCTCATCTCTTCTCCTATCTCCTCCCCCGTTTCTCTTCTTTCTTTTTCTTTTCTTTGCATTGGTTTTGTTCTGATTGCTCAGTAGCCTAATCTCGCATATCGGTCTGTCTCGAAATTTATCCTTGTTAGTTTCACTGAAATATTAAAATCATCTCATTTGTTTGCATAAGGTAGTGTTCAGAATGTTAAGCTTCGTCTAGGTGTTTTTGTTGAATTGGTTGCTTAATTCATGATTTCTGTTAGTTGAAGTTTAATCCCTGTTAACTTGTTTGTAGTTGATTTTAATTACTTAGCTTAATTGGGTCACTTTGATAACCAAATTAATCCCCTACATAATTGTGTTGATTAATCAGTTAGCCTAGTTCGGATTTTGGGTCAATTTCGACTCATTTTAGGTAAGAACTATTGTGTCAAGGTTGACCCATAACCCATTCTGGTTTTGAAGGGTAATTAGCAGGGGTGTGAAAGTTAGTTTATGATTTATAGACTAGGGAATCTCTAACAACTGAATTGAGAATCCCCTAGAAGCTTCTAGATAGGGTGCTAATTTGAATTTCGGAAAGTTAATAGTGTTACTTGGCCAACATGAAATTAAATAAGGGACTAAATGGTTAAAAATTGAAAATATAAGAGGGACTTAGGGGGTAAAATAAGAATGTGAAGGCAGCCCTAGTTTTGGCTATAAAAGGGCACACCCATTGCCTTGTTTCACAAGGTTGGAGAGCCTAAGATTGAGGGTTTTGGAGGGCCTGAAAATTGAGAGGTTAGAAGAGCTAAATAGATAAAAATCTTCTGAAAATCAGACGGCTGAAAACACAAAGAAAAATCACTGTTCTATTAGTTCTAGGATAATTTCTAAGCAATTGAAGGTTAAAATAAGCTAAATTAGTTGGGGTTCAAGGGTGTTTTGGTTCATTTCTAGTTTGATTTTGAGTGCTGGGCTTTGTAACACACTGTTGAGAGTCCTGTTGGTTTGCATTTAGGTTTGAAATCATTTTCCTTGGTCATTTTTCTGGGTTGATTTTGCTGCTGTGGCTAAACTTGCAACTGAACCACTTACTGCTGCTTTTCGTGTTATAATCCAGGTATGCCTTGGATCTATTGATGAGAAGTGCGAGTGTGAGCATGTATCTCAAGTTAATGAATGTTGAACAACATTAAATTTTCTGATGTATATTCATTATCAGATCTCATTTAGACTTTGTTAGTATAATCTATTTTGTTTGACAGTCTGTTTGGTTAAGTTCGCATACGAGTTTGATTTGAAAAGGATTTAGTGATTGAAATTGTGATAGGTCTCATGTATTTAGCTTGAATTCATGTACGTATCTTTCTTCATTTAACACATATTGCTTGGCTTTGGCATTTACCGGTATGATTTTCCTCCTTGTATTTCGATAATCAAAGTTTGACATGGCTACAATGGGAGGTCTAGTCTGGCTTGGAGTTTTTCCAAAATCTGAAGTTGTAAAGTAGGCTCTAGAGTTTAAGAGTATAATAAATCGATACATTTCATAAAGTAGTAATCTACCTTATATTAGTTGTCAGTTGTCTTGTATTAGAATTTTAGTGTTCAACAGTTCCTAACAAATTTAGTTTAACAGTCTTTAGCTTAACAATATTATGAATGTATATTGTCTTGGATTCCAAGCTTCTTATATGTTGCTTCAAATGTCACTATTCTGCTGTACACTAGGCTGTTTCATCAGTAAAGCAATATTCATTATCTATATATTGCCCGTGGGTATAAGCAATTGAAATGGGTTAATATCAGATATTATATTTCTCCTGGGCAGTTTATTCATCAGCATAATTCTTGTCTAGTTTTGTGGCTACAAATGTTTGTCTCATGTTATTCCTTATTATTTTCCATCTCACCGAGTGGTTCTTGTAGTAGACAAGCAAGTTGTAGAGTTTATCTATTTAAATTTAATAACCGTACAAGAGCCTTTAGGCGCGATTTAATATACTCACTGTGGTTGCGTATAGTTCGCGTAACATGACCATGATCCTAAATTAGTTTGGAGTATGCGATCGCGCAACTTCGACCAACCATCCTTAATAATATAATAAAATAGGTTACAAGTTTTTTTAATTATTTTTAGTTTACGTGAGTTCATTTAAACCACATATGGCCTTCCTAGTAATTGCATGCCCTAGATATAAAAAATAATTAATATTTCGTAGAATATTCTTTAGGGCCGTTCAAAATACTAGTATGGTTGCGTATGCATAACACAACTACACTTCTGAAAATAAAACCGGAGTATGCGTTCGCGCAACTTCGGCCCAAACACTCTTAATAATAATTAAGCATTATTAATTGTGGACACGTTCGCGTGACATGATTTTTTACGCACCAAACATGCGGATATACATACGCGTAACCTGTTTCAAGATAATTTTCTTAATTAAAAGCGGGAAAAGAAGCAAAAGCACATAGGTTTAAAAATCAGTAATTAAATAATTTAATAAGACAAGTAGAATCAAAGCGACCGTGCTAGAACTACGGAACTCGTGAGTGCCTAATACCTTCTCCCGGGTTAACAGAATTCCTTACCCGGATTTCTGGTTCGCAGACTGTAATAACAGAGTCATTCTTTTCCTCGATTCGGGATTTTAACCGGTGACTTGGGACACCATAATTATCCCAAGTGGCTACTCTGATTAATTAATATAATCCCGTTTCAATTGTCACTTCAATTGGAAATAACTTCCTTTATTATACCCTCTTCAGGGGGATGTAGTAGGAAAAATGAGGTGTGACAGCTCTGGCAACTCTGCTGGGGACAAGAACCCATAATTTTTTGTTCAGGGTTCAAGAATTCGAGCTTGTCTTATGACTTTTACTTGGCTTATTTATTGTTGATATTATTGTATTTTTGTGAATCTTTGTGCTAAAATGCTATCTGCTTACCGCTTTAATATTGTTGAATTGTATATAATTGCCTTCTTACGCCACCCCTCTGAGTCTTCTGAAAATGGTGCATACGTTTGCATAGCCTGCTTTTTCTGTAGAAATTATACCAAATAGAGCGAGGCTGGGCAAGAAACAAGGCCGGACAGACTTCCGTGATCCCGGTACATCGCCCCCTTCTCGGCCCCAATTGTCCGCTCGGGTACCCCAATTCTAGATCAGAACCCCAGGATTTAAACTTAGAAAAACATAACTCCATGCCGGATCCCTAGTAGGAGCACTTGTTTGCATCACATGCATTTTGACTTAGGGAACTCAACACAGGAGTTGGGCCCATCTAGGACAGGTGCACCCAAAATAATAGACCATCCTGATGCATCCTAATATGTTACAAGTTGCATTTATCCAAGGGTAAAAGGGTCATTTGGCGGACCAATGATAGTTGAGGGCAAATGAAAAAAAGAAGAAGAAAAACAAGAAAAAAAAAGAGCAAGGGAAAATAGAGAAAAGAGAGGGTGAAGTGTGAAGATAAAGGAGTGGGGCCCAATTATATTTTCTGTCACATTTCTCTTAAATAAGAAAAAGAGCTTGAAAAATTCAAAAAGATTTTGCACTTTTATCATTTTTCAAAAACCAGAAAATCAAAACAAAAAAGAAAGAAAAAGAAAATCCAAAAAGATTTTGCATGTTTCATCATTTTTCAAGAAAATCAAAAAATATGTTTTCTCCAAATTAGTTGTTTTTTTTTAAATTCTCTACCGTATCCAATCTGCCCGAACTATGCATACTTGATTCTCGTCTTTCGGGGCATGATACGTAGGAAACCCACATAGGGTCCGGTGTTTCTAGTAATCTTAGGTTCTTGGCTTTGCGGGGTTTTAGACAAATTTTGTACTTTTAGCCACATAGGTTAATTTTTGAAAAATAATCGCAACCATGTCTTGCATGTGTCTAGTAGGGAATGTTTTTGTCTCACATAGTGTTAGTTTAAGTTTTCTCATACAGGTGTGAATTTACTTAACGTAGTTTGAGCATGACAAATACCCCGGGGCCACTGCATTCAGAAGTTGCTTGAGGAGATTTTTATTTTATTTTTATGTCGTCTTTTACTTTTTAGTTTTGTACAGTAATGTGAAGTCTTTTGTTATTGTATTTTCTACTTTATATTTGAAAAAATATTTTATAACTCAAAAACCCAAAAAAAGAGATGTTGCATTTTATATTTCCGTTATAAGTTTCTTTAGAATACTAATTCTAGAAATGAAAAATTGAGGTTGTTTGTCCTTCAAGCAATTAATATCTAGGACTTAAAATAAATTATTTTTATGTTTCCTTTAGTACATTAGGATAAAAATTAAAAAAAAAAAAGAGAATGTTCTTTAGTACCTCTTTAAAATTTTTTTTTAAGGTATTAATCTCAAAAAATCCAAATTTTTTTTTTCTTTCGAGGTGTTCCTTTGGGAAATTAGTGAAAAAATGGAAAAATGAAAAATTCTTAAAACTCTAGGATATTGTACATAGAAAATAAAAATACTTTATCTTTTGTTTATCATTATAATTTCTTCTTTAGGCAATCAAAATTGAAATCCAAAAAATATTTATTTTATTTTTTTTGCTTGTTTCGAAATAATGCATCAGAATATCAAATATGTTTCTGTGGTTAATTCTTTAGATTTTCTTCTTAAGAAAAAGAAAAAGAAAAAGAAAAAGAAAAAGAAAAAGAAAAAGAAAAAGAAAAAGAAAAAGAAAAAGAAAAAAAGAATCAAAAAATATTTTCTCTTCTAGGATTTTTCCTTAATAGAGTATTTATTTCAAAAAAAAAAAAAAGGAAAAAAACATGCCTGTCGAGCTTGAGTCATAGAACATTAAGTCTAGTAAATTCAAAAAAATGGAATTTGCTGCTTTTATTTCTCTTTTTTTTCATCAGAGTAATCATTAAAGAAAAAGAAAAAAAGAGAATGTCAGTTTGTTTACTTTATTCCCGATCTTCCAGAACTACGTAAAGATCTGATTCATGCGGGGTCATGATACGTAGGCAACCTACATAGGGTTCGATTGAATCATTTTTTTTAATTATTAAAAGAAAAGGAAAAAAGGGGGAAAATCAAGGAAAATAAAAGAGAGAATAAAGAAAAAAGAGAGGTGAAGTCATGGGATGTGAGAAATGAGAGGGAAGAAAAAGTGATAATTACAAAGAAAGAGGGGAAAGAAAATGAGCGAGCTAAGAAGTGCGAGGAAAGAAAAGAAAAGAGAAGATTCAAATAGACAAATTGGGATGATGCTAAGTGACCTTACGACCTCGAAGTCATCCTAGAACTATTAATTGTTGCTAGGTGCATTGCATTAAATGTGATATTTTTAGCTGTTAAATACCCTAACGCTAACATGATGACTTCATTTTGTTCTCCTCATTATAGCAGAAGGGTGTTTGGTTTGTGGTTCTTAAGGTAACTCGTCCATACAACACAAGGTCAAAGGCCAAGGTAGCCATGACTAGCAAAAACTAGGGCACAAGAGTTGTTGACCCGTCAAGGGAGTTTGTGGAGTCGGAGTCTGAATTGAAAGAGGAAGTCCAAAGGGTGAAACAATAGATGGCAGAAATGTATCAGTCTTGGATCATGGGACATCCTCCGCCTTCATTCCCCACTAACTACACTGAAAGCCCATTAACTATCCCACCACTATCACAAATCCAGATTCCCACTACTGCTGATATCTCCCCACAACCTTTTCACACTCTACCCGCCAAAACCACCTCATATACCGCTCCTTTGGCCACTCATGCTCTTACAGCTCCTCCACAAGCTATTTCTCCTCGATCCTATAACGAAGCTGTGTTCAAAGTCCCCGATGCCTAACACTATGATCCAGAACCAAATTTCAAAGTCTCGAACCCATACTCTCACGCTCCTCATTTTGAGGCTCCTGGTGAAGCTGAAAAGCCTGGTAAAGATGAGATATCTAGGAAGGTGAAAATCTTAGAGCAATCTTTAAGAAATATGCAAGGGATAGGGAGCCAGATGAGCGTGGATTACAAAGACTTGTGCTTGTTTCCTAACGTCCAACTGCCTGCTAGGTTTAAGATGCCAAAGTTTGATTTGTATGATGGGCACAGAGATCCCGTGGCCCATTTGAGAGGTTACTACAGTAAGATGAGAGGTGTTGGTGGGAAAAACAAATTATTGATGACGTATTTCAGTCAGAGTCTGAGTGGGGCAGCTCTGGAGTGGTACACCCTCCAAGATGCTAACAGGTGGTACACGTGGGATGATATGGCTCAGGCTTTTGCCAAGAACTTTCAGTATAATATGGAAATCGTCCTAGATCGCAGGTCCCTCGCCAAGATGGAAAAGAGGCCTAATGAAAGATTTAGGGAGTATGCGCTTAGATGGAGAGATCAATCTTCCAGAGTCGATCCCCCGATGAAAGAAAAAGAGATGGTCGACTACTTTCTTCAAGCTCAAGAACCAACTTACTTCGGGCATTTGATCACGGCTGTGGGTAGGCCTTTTAATGATGTGGTAAAAATGGGAGAAATGGTAGAAGATGGGTTGAAGTCTAGCAAGATCATGAGTTATTCTGCTTTAAAAGCCATACCATAAGTAATTTAGAACGACATAGGAAGCTTGCTAGGTCAGAAGGAAAACGATGATGTTGCCATGGTTGTTTCAGAGTCACGACATGGACCGAAGGGTCCGCTTCAGCAATATACCCAGCCTCAAATCCAACCCCAAACCTATCCCCGAGCTCCACATAATCCACCTTAGTATTATCCTCCGAACAATGTCCGGTCATCTGTCCAACCACCAGGTCACTCCCTATAGCGAGCGCCAGCACCACATAATGCATTCTTGCCTTCACAACATTTTCGAGCACCCAACAACCCTAAAAAACAAGGACAGGGAAGAGAACAAAGGCAAAGAAATAGTTTCACGCCAATTGGGGAGTGTGAGCACGTGATTTTTGCCTCGCTTGAATTATTCCTATAGGATTCTTAGAATTAGAATTTTTCTTTTATTGTTTAATTTTTAGAATTTAATTACATAATTTTGTGTTTATTTTGCATTGTTAATTGATATAATTCATAAAAAATATAACAATAGCACATTTGTATTTAGGACCTAATTTTTTTTATTTTAAATTTTATTTAACATTACAAAAAAAGAAAGAAAAAGAAAAAGAAAGAAAATAACAAAAATAGTTCTTTTGCATTTTTACTTTTAATTTTTGAATTTGTCATAGGATTTAGTTAATTTTTTGAAAAATAATTAGTTTAGTTTTGGAATTAAATCATGTCTTTTTAGTTTAATTTTGTATTTAACAAAAATCTAAAAAAATGAAAAAAAAATTAAAAAATGAAAAGAAATTATAAAGAATTGGGTGTAGTCTTGTTAAATACTTCATATTTGGGCCAAAGTTCCAACCTAATTATTTAAAGATCTCAACCCATTCAGAATCTCTCTAGCCCGCTAAAATTGGCCCATGACCCATCGTCCAACCCGGTCCAGACCCCCTAATGACTAAACGACCCCGTTTTTGTGTGTATTCAATATCAACCGTTAGATCATTTAGATCCAATGGTCCGGAACTAGACCATCACTAAATATTTAAATTTCCAAACCTTACCCTACCCCTCACCAAGCCTGTCTTTCTCTTACCCTACTCGTCTCTCTCAGAGACTACCCGTTTCCGCCGCCTGCCGTTGCTGGAAATCGTCCCGCGGCGGCGGCAGGTCCTCAATGACCATCAAAATTATACCAAACATCCCCCTCCACCTCCTTATCTCGAATCCATGATTTGTTTCCTTCGAACCCTACCCAAATTGTTCGAATCCTTGAAACCCTAGTTACCACCTCCGCCGTGCACGACGGCGCCGCCACCAAAATCGTACCACACAATCCCCGGGCCACCTTAAATCCCACACTCGTGGTTATTTCCCAAGAATCCCAATGAGATTTATCCAGTTCCACATCTATGGTTCGACATTCAGAAGTAAAAGCCAAGTCTATCTATGCATGATCACCTCTCCGATATTTGTGAGCATCTAAGGCCGATATTACCATAGAACAACATTATTCGCCCGTTCTTGAAAAAGGACAGATGAATAATATTATTTCGCGGTTTAAGTCGAGTCAGTCATGAATTGGAATGTAGGGTAAGCTTCATTTCTTCTTATGTGCTTCCAGTTCACCTCCCATGTTTTTTTTATGAATATTTGTTTGGCATGCACGCGTTTAGAATTCTGTCAAGTTCAGTCTAAAAATGACATTTGTTGGCATGAATTGGATTAATGTGATGTTAATTCTAGTTTGATTTTTAGTTTAAAATAAGTTCCGTGCTTAATTCTTGTTTGGGCTTGGGATTTTGTTCTTCAGTGATTTCTTTTATGCGGTCTACTTAAATCCGTCAAAGTGCAGAGTTGGGGACTATTTTTTTTTGGGGTTTGGGTTGGATTTCTAAGCGGGTCAGCCCAAGGTCAACTTGACCCATAACCCATCTGGGGTTCAGGGATAAATACAGGTATATTAAGGGGTAATTGGGGCAACACACCTAGGGAATCTTTTTGGTAACGACTTCAGAAGTTTCTAGTGAGGGTCTCTAGTGGAATTTCATATTGTTAAGTGGTAGAACTTGGGAAACAAGTTAAGAATTTAGGGACTAAAAGGCAAAAATAAAAACCTGAGGGATGCCCTATGTCTAAGGCTATATAAGATATCATTCTTGCCTTTCAAGGCAAGATTTAGAGAATCAAAAAATCAGGGAACGATTGAAATTACTCAAAAATACTATTTCATTAAATTTCTATTATAAATTTGAAATTTCTTTGATCACAAAACAATTTCTTATTCTCTTTGAGTAAAAATGGTTTGAACTTGGGATATTGAAAGAGCTAGGTTGATTTTGGTTGATTGATGCACTGTTTTATCCAGTTTTCTGGTTGGATTTCACTATTTCATTGTTGAGGTGGTTAAAATCTGGGCTAGCTATTTGTTTGGAGTTGTTTTCTGGGCTGTGTTAGTCTCTTTTGAGTCCAAAATCATTTTGCTATCTATTCTTTGATTGCTGGATCTGAAAAGTGGTCGTTTACCTGCTAATCTTATGTTGCTGGTGTCTGTTGTTCCTCACGCCTTTCTCCCTTTCAATTTCCAGGTACCAATTCTAATTTCCTCAGGATGTAGACTTCAATTTGAAGATGGATATAAAGGCGATGTTGAAATTTTGGGCAATAGTTCTACTCGTGTCATACTTCTACTTCTTTTAATGATGTTACTGCTTTAGTCATTTTGAATCTAGTTGTATTAAAATCGAGCATGCTTTGTTAGGTTTTAATGTGAAGTGAGAGTAAAGTTTGTCCTATTTGAGTGTTTGTAGATATTTGTGTCTATTCAGAAAATTTTAAAATTACCTTTCAAGAGTGTTAGAGGACTCGTTTCATACTGCAGTTGGCAGTTTCTGTGTGATTAGTTGAGTATTCATGTTGTATCCAAATTATGGACTGTTGGAACTTTGTTTCAAGGGCTTTAAGTAAATTAAAATGCAGTAAGGTTGCCTCAGTTTTGGCCAAAGTGGGTAATCGTTACTTTGAGTGTTGATTTCACGTTTGAGTTAGGGTTAAGGATGATAAAGGGTAATCATGATATTGCTGGGTGTTTTGTTAAATAGCATGCGAGTGATTTGAATTTGAAATGGTGTAGAACTTGAATTGTTTATTCAGTAGGTTTAAATGTGGAAATTAAGAAATGAACACGGTTATTTAGTTTCAATAGTTGCAAACTTTTATGGTTTCATTGATTAGCACATGAATGTGTTTAAATAAATGGTTCAGGAAAGTTTTCAGTTAATTCTGATTAGTCTTTTTCGATGCCCACCAATTTTTAATTTAATCTAATGGCTTTTCTTTTTCAATGTCAAAATTTATAAAGCTGTTGATTCCTTAGTGGGTATACTTTCAAATCTAATTTTTAATTTAATCCATGGAGGACCAGCTTGTGCGTTGCTTTATTTGGATCAGGCGCATATTGGGCCTGTACACGAAATGGCTTGCCCATAATCAGAATGGGGCATTACACAACTTTGGGCCTTCCAAGCTAGGTAGCATATTTGAATTAAGAGGTTTCCCTCTTGTTCAAGTATGGGCCTAAGTTTGAGGCCCAAATCCCTTAAAAGCCTTTAATAATAGTAATTAATAATATTAATTAATTAAGGCCTTTTTAGAGACAATACTTAATAGAAAATCGTAGTTCCTTTAGGTTGGTTTTAAAAAAAAATAAAAATAAGGTGCGCCGCGCCAAATAAAATTCATAAATTGCGCGACCCTCTTTAATTACTTTATTAAAATATTTAGAATTCAGGACGTGCTATTTAGCGAATTTTCATGGCCTCCCGCAAAGTTAAAATGCGTAGTTGCTTTAGGCACGTATATTTAATAAGATTACCTTCCTAAACTCGGGTGCGCATTTATGTGACCCAAATCAAAATCTCAACGTTAAATAAAATGTGTTATGGACTACAAGTGCATTTATGTGACGTGGCCCGAGACATATTTTAAATAGCGTTGCAATATTTCTTAAAAAATAATTAAGTAATAGCGGTCAAAGTTAAAATTACACGTAGGCTAAAACATGTTTAAAATCAGATAAATAGGCCAAGTATAACAGTTAAGCGACTGTGCTAGAACCGCGGAACTCGGGAATGCCTAACACCTTCTCCCGAATTAACAATATTCCTTATCTAGATTTCTGGTTCGCAGACTGTAATACAGAGTCAACCCTTTCCTCGATTCGAGATTTCAAACCGGTGACTTGGGACACCATAAATCTCCCAAGTGGCGACTCTGAATCTGTAAATAAATAAATTCCATTTCAATTGTCCTTTAATTGGAAAAACTCTCTATTTATTATACCCTTCCGGGGATATAGCAGAAAAAGGAGGTGTGACAGCTCTGGCGATTCTACTGGGGAACGAACCCAGAATCTCTAGTTCAGGGTTCAAGAATTTGAGTTTAGAATAATTGTTGTATTTGACTTTGTTTATTATCTGATATTTTTACCTGTTGGGCTTAATGTGCAAAATGATGCTTTTACCACTTTGATATTATTTGAAATGTATATATAAAACTGCTACGAAACGCTTCTCTTCTCATCTTCGGGGATGTGCTCGCTGGTCGAGACTCCCTATTCTATTAGTGTCATAACTTAAAGTAAGAAAGAGGCCGGACAAGTTACTAAGCCGGATGGCCTTTTGGTTCCCGGTACATAGCCCCCTCATCGACTCAAGTTGTCCACTTGGGTACACAGTCTAGAACATATACCCAAGTTTTGAACCTAGAATAACTCAGCCTTATGCTGGATCCCTAGTAGGAGCGCTTATCTGCATCATGTGCATTTTGACTTGGGGGACTCAACACAGGGGTTGGGTCCGTCTAGGACAAGTGTACCCGGAATAATGGACCATCCTGATGCATCCTACTTGTGCATTTATTTGTTCTGGATTTGCATGCTGACCGTTTTCTTAGAAAAAAGAGAAAAAGAGAAAAGAGATAGTATGAGGGTAAAGAGAGTTAATCGCCTGTCATGAAAAAAACCAATGTCCAAATAGTATCGAAACTTTGCCGAATTTTTGAGAAAAATAAAAAAAAAAAGGAGAAGGGAAAAGGAAAAATTGTTTCCAAAACTAGTTTGTTTTATTTGCCAATAAAAAAAAGGGTATTATTTTCAAAAATAGTTTGTTTATTTGCCAATGAAAAAAAAATAAAAAAAAGAGTCTCGTTTTCAAAAATAGTTTATTTATTTGCCTAAAAAAAGAGAAAAAGAGTCTGTTTTCAAAATATTTGATTTTGTTTTATCTGCCCGAACTATGCCAGTTTGATTCTCACGGGGTGTGGGATACGTAGGCAATCCCCATCGGGTCCAACTTCCCTTTTTGCAAAAAAAAAATAAAAGGAAAAAATAGCCCGAAATGAATAAATGTTGTTTTCATTGTAAATAGGTAAGGTGATGCCGTTATTGTCAAAAAGAGCCGAATATTTCCGAAAGGGACGCCGAAAGGCTGATTTTGCATAAACAACCACCTTTGGTCTTTTTCCAATTTTTTCTTGGCCAGTTAGCGGGCACAGCCTTAAAATCCTCACCCGGAAGTGCTAAAAGGCTGTATCTGCAAAGCTGGGTTTTTTTGGTTTTAGAATTAAAAAAATATCAAATGAAGGGGTCAATTTTGATTTTGGAGTTAAATAGAATAAAATCATGAGTTACTAAATCACCTTAATAAATGTGCAGGATGAGCACAATCCAAAATGAACCTTTCTCATTCATAAGAAAAATCCCTTTGTAGGCGCGGCTGTGGTGGAATGATTTAGGTAGAGAAGGGCAAGACGAGGTCAAGAAATATTTAGGGGGCCTCCCCGGACTGTTGGAGATTATACCCAGGGGAGACATCATAAGAGCATTGGTCACATGCTGGGACCCGCGCACAATGTGTTCCACTTTTCAGATTGTGAATTCACCCCGATCTTAGAAGAAATAGCTGGGTACATTGGGCATGCTGAGCTTCCTTTGAGACACAAGTATTTAGTTGCCCCAAGGACTGTAGCTGTGCACAGATTCTTAGATTCGCTGAAGATAAGCAGATGGGTACACGACCCGGATTTGGCGGCTGGATTTTGTACTTTGTCATTCATATACAACAGATATGGTCATACTGGATGGTTCAACAAACCGGAAACAAAATCTGCAGCAAAGGAAACCGCTCCAAATGGGAAGAACATAGACGTTTCGCTTTTATGGTAGCTTTCTTGGGACTCCTGGTGTTCCCAAGGAAAGACAGGAATATCGACATAAAAATAGCAGGGGTTGTCAGCACATTGCTCACCCAGGCCAAGAGCACACTCGCGCCTATGATAGTAGCTGAGATCTTTCGTGCTCTCACAACTTGCAGATCTGGGGGAGACTTCTTCGAGGGGTGCAATTTGTTGTTGCAAATGTGGATGACCGAACACCTATGCCGCCGTTCCCAGTTCATGAGCTATGGTTCAACAGAGAAAACTTGTATAGAGGAATTTTATACAAGGATTGAGGGGATCACTTTGCCTGAAGGGGTCACAGGATGCACATCTTACTTTCGATCTCTCACCGCCAGCCAAATAGAGTGGACGCTAGGATGGTTGCCTGTGGACGAGATCATACACATGCTAGCAACATGGCCTCACTTCCTTCTGATGGATCTTAGGAGTATCCAACCTTACGCCCTGTATCGTGTTTTAAGACAGATCGGGAGGTGCCAGATAATGCCAAAAGACGAAGATCTCAGTGTCTGGGTAGTTGAGATTGGGCCTGATGGCCAGTTCCCTAAAGCAACAGTCCGCCAGATATGGAGTGAATGGCAGTACTTAAAAGCCAATACTTGTGTGCGGGATCAATCCAGAGGCGATATGTCGCCAAGGTACCTAGCTTGGTATAGGAAAGAAATTGCATTTGGGAGGCCTGCCAAAAGACCCCACCTCTAGGATTTTGTCGAATCGTCACAAGAGCAACGGGACTGGTTGGCTAAAGAACACGAGTACAGGGCTACAATAGGTAGACTGGAGAAACAGGTCATGAGTTTGCAATTTGAGAAAGATTTGCAAGCCGCCGCAGATGAGGGCGAAAAGAAGAAACTGGCCAAAGAAAATGAGGCCCTTCGGGCCCAAATTCAGAAAATAAAGGTAGCGGAAGAAAATCCCGTCCGAAGTGCCAAGGATGCAAAACTTTTAGATATTTTGAGGCAGAAGGTGAACGCCTACAGTTTTGATTTAAACAAAGCGGAAAGGGAACTAGTCAGGGCTCGAAAATAATTGGCTGAAAATGCGGCAGAACGAACATGTCTGGTTAAGCAATTGAAAGAAGTGTTCGACGGTGAGGTTGCAGGATTAAAGAAAAGGGTCAACGTCGCAGAAAACAAAATGATCAAACAGGCAAAAGAATTCAAAGTTGAAAGGGAACATTGTTACACAACATTAACGCAACTAGAAATGGATTTGCAACAACTTCAAGAGCTGAATCGGGTAGCTGAACAAATTTTGGGAGCCAGAACGGAACAGATTGGGCGGTTATTGCAAGAGTAAGGTGTCATAAGAGAGAGAATCAGAAGGATCGCCCATTACATCGCAATGAAGTGTAGCAGCTGTGAGGATATGCCTAGATCTATGTTCTTCGCCACTGTGATGCTTTTTGTTCGCCGAGTAATGGAAGATCTCCGTCACCTCTAGGGGGATTTAGCTAGTCGACCCGCGAGAAGGAAGAATGATGCCTCGCGAGTCCCAGGAGCAATTGAAGCACTAATGTATTCGTAATTTCTTGAGTCTGTATTTTCTTTTCATTAAAGTATGTCAGTTTGTCTCGGAGTCTGTGTTTTCTTCTTATGTGGTTTAGTTATTCTTCGAGTCTGTAGTTCGTCTTTTCGTCAGAGTTTGTCAGTTTCATGTTTAAGTCTGTTAGTTTTTCGAGTCTTTGTAATCAAAGTTTGTTTTATTTTGAAAATTGAAAAATTCCCAAAATATTTTACTGTTTCTTTACCTTTATCTGCAAGAACTTCGCTTGGTCTGATTCATGCAGGGTCATGATACGTAGGAAATCTCCATAGGATTCGACCGTAACCAAATAAAGAAAATAAAAAAAAGAGAGATAAAAATAAGAGGGAAAAGACAAACAAAAGAATGGAAAGAAAGGAAATCCAAAGAAAGAGACAATGGAAAAACAAAGAAGAGAAGAGAAATAAAAGGAAAAAAAGAGAGAAAAGAAAGAAAAGGCAAGAAAAACAAAAAAAAGAGAAGTTCGCGCTTGGAAACATGGAAAAGGCCGGGATGACGCATGTAGCCAATCAAATGCATAATAGAGACGGTTAACTGTTTAGGCGCATTCATGCCGATGTGCGGTTACCAATCTGTTAAAGACTAATCACTAACAAGGTTGTTGTTTGATGTATTGAGTCCAGGCAGGTGGTTAGTTGTTCTAGCATTCTGGCAACCCATTCCTATAATACCCGTTCGAAAGGCAAATTGAACATGACTAATCAAGATATGGAAGCAAGTATTGTCGACCCATCAAAAGAGGTGGAGGAAATTGATATTAGTGCTATGAAAGAGGAGATGTATAAGATGGAGCAACAAATGGCGGAAATGTATCAAGCCTGGGTAAAGGGGCATCCACCACCGGTTTATCCCGCCAACCCTGCTTATATCCCACCGTTGGCTCAACCTCAAGATCCCCCCACTGTGAATTCATCCCCGGCCTTTCCTACTTATCAACAATGTTATGGCACCACATGCCAAACACCACCAGCTCCACTACCAAAACTAGTCCCATACCCTTCCCCACCAACCACTCCGGTATTTGTGGCACCTCCACCTGCTGCATTGCACCGATCTTCTAGTGAACCTCTGTTCCAAACTTAGGACAACCATTATTACCCCCCGGAACCAACCTTCAAAACACCAGAGCCATGTCCTTACCCTCCTCATTTTGACCTCTTGGCAGAAGTTGAGAAGCCTCCTAAGAATTCTGAACAGGAAGAAATGGCCAGGAAAGTCAAGAGCTTGGAAAATCATTAAGGAATATGAAAGGGCTAGGTGGGAAAGTAAGCGTGGCCTATAAATATATGTGTCTGTTCCCAGATATCCAGTTACCAGCAGGGTTCAAGTTGCCCAAGTTTGATTTATATGACGGGCATGGTGATCCCGTGGCACATCTAAGAGGCTTTTGCAGTAAGATGAGAGGGGCAGGGGGAAGAGATGAATTGTTGATGGCGTACTTCAGTCTAAGTTTAAGTGGCTCGACTCTAGAATGGTACACCCTACAAGATCATAGTCGATGGTACACTTGGGACGATCTGGCTCAAGAGTTTGCAGGTCATTTTCAGTACAATCTTGAAATTGTACCAGACCGTCTGTCACTGACGAAAATTGAGAAAAAGCCCGGGCAGAGCTTCAGAGAATATGGTTTTCGCTGGAGAGAGCAAGCAGCAAGGGTTGACCCGCCAATGAAAGAAAGTGAAATGGTTGATTACTTCTTGCAGGCTTTGGAGCCCACTTACTTTGGTCCCTTGGTATCAGCAGTGGGGAAATCTTTTAACGAAGTGGTGAAAATGAGAAGCATAGTGGAGGAGGGACTTAAATCCAAAAAAATCATGAGCTATTCGGCAATCAAGGCAACCACTCAGGCTATTCAAAGCGGCATTGGGGGTGTATTGGGAAAGAAGAAGAAAGAGGATGTTTCAGTAGTTGAGTCAAGAGCGTGGTCCAGGGGCCCGTCACCATATTACAACCAACCTCGACCCCATCCCCCAACTTACTCTCACCCTCCTTATAACCCATCACAACACTATTACCTACCGCCTGATCCCTATTTTTCTGTCCATCATACCCAAACATACTCCCAACCTCCTACCCATGGGCAATGGCGTGCGCCAACCCCACAAAATACCTACTCGCCTCCCCAAAGCACTTACCAACCTCCAAGAACCTACAAAAATCCCCCGGGAGCAAGTTTCCCACCTAACCAAACCTTCAAGCAGGAGAGAACACAGAAATAGAAAACTTTCACCCCTTTGGGAGAATTATATACCAGTCTCTTTCCCAGGCTAAAGCAGTTGGGAATGTTGAGTCCAGTTGAGCCTAAGTTGCCAAATCCTCTTTCAAAGAATCTTGATCACTCGTTGAGTTGTGAATATTGTTCAGGAGCACCGGGGCATGACACAGAGAAGTGCTGGAAATTGAAAACAGCTATCCAGGAGCTCATTGATACCCGACGCATTGAGGTGCAAACCCCGGAGTCACCTAATATTAATCAGAACCTGTTGCCAATCCATCATGAGACCCATATGATTGAGTTGGTGCAAAGGGAAAGAGAGCATAAGAAGCCTTCACAGACCGTAATGATGAACAGGTCTAGTGAGGACAGGCCGAGTGAGAAACCAGATGGTGGGAAGATATCGCCCAGGGTGAGAGAGACAGGTAGTAAACCAGTTGTGTTTCTCCAGAATGAGTCTTCAAGCACTGTTGCAGTAAGACAAGAACAAGCCAAGGTGGTGGTGCCAGGGGCAACTACCAAGCCGGTTGTGATCGTGGAAGGTGCTCGTATAGAGCCGATTATTATCAAGCTAGTGAGTCAGCTAGCTACCAATAACCAGTGGTAAGGTCGTTGCGTGGAATTACGGCCAAGTGACAGTGATGTATAAAGGGAAGGAAATTAAAGAAGAAGCTTGTGAAACCCATGGTCTGACTCGCTCGGGGAGGTGTTTTGCCCCCGGCGAGTTAAGAAAAACCAGAATACCCAAAGATAACACAATATTTGTAAAGAAGGCCATGACTGAGGAGGAAGCGGAAGAATTTTTAAAAAAGATGAAAGTGCAGGACTACTCTATTATAGAGCAGCTAAGGAAGACACCGGCTCAGATCTCATTGCTCTCACTGTTGATCCACTCAGATAAGCACCGCCAGACGCTGATGAAAATATTGAATGAGGCCTATGTCCCTGACAAGATATCGGTTAATAACTTGGAGAAGATAGGAAATAAAATATTTGAGGTGAACAGAGTTACTTTCTCCGACGATGAGCTGCCAGTGGAGGGCACATAACATAATAGGGCTTTTTATCTGACAGTGAAGTGCGAAGATTCTGTAGTCACTCGAGTTTTGGTCGATAATGGGTCTAGTGCAAATATATGTCCTCTTTCTACATTGAACAAGCTGAAGGTTGATGATGACAGAACTCATAAGAACAACATTTGTGTGCGAGGGTTCAATGACGGAGGCCAAGATATGGTGGGTGACATAATACTTGAATTAACGATAGGGCACGTGGAGTTCACCATGGAATTTCAAGTACTAGATGTGGCTGTCTCTTACAACCTTTTGCTGGGGCAACCCTGGATCCATGCCACCAAGGCGGTGCCATCTACATTGCATCAAATGGTTAGATTCGAGTGGGATAGACAAGAGATTATAGTGCACGAGGAAGATAATATGTGTACCTTGGGGGATGCCATTGTTCCATTCACAGAAGTTGACGACGACAAAGGGCCATGGGTCTACCAAGTCTTTGATATGGTGCCAGTGGAAAAGGTCCCCAGAAGGGAAGAGCGTCCCAGCTCCTAGAATAGCAGCTGCGACTATCATGGTGGCCTCAGAAATGTTAAAGAATGGGTTCATACCGGGTAAAGGTTTAGGTGCTGCTCTTCAAGGCATTGTGCAACCAGTTTCTCTTCCCAGGAATCTAGATACTTTTGGATTGGGCTTCACGTCCACAGGTGCAGATGTAAGACAGGCCCATAAAATGAAGAAGAGGGCATGGGCCCTTCCCAAGACAATCCCTCGTTTGTCAAGATCTTTCGTCAGGCCGGGTATTGGAAAGCAATTGTTGGCAAAGGTTCCCGGGTCATTGATTGGCGCAGATGGAGACCTGGATAAGGGCTTGGAAAGATTGTTTGCTGAGGTTAACATGGTTGAGGCCGGTGAAGGATCAAGCAAGGCAGACATACAGTTCGTTGGACCACGTGTAAAAGTCAACAACTGGGAAGCCACTCCTCTTCCTATCCGGAAGGAGTCTTGGTAGTGGGTTTTGTTTTTCTTTTGTTGTCTGGATTATTCCAAGGTCTTTAATTCAGATATTATGTTTCGTCCAGTTGGATGTGTTAGAACCCTATTATCTTCATATTCAATGAAATGCAATTGTCTTTTCTTTCTTCATTCCTAATCTTATTTCTGTTTTCTTTTCTTCTCTGTACAGTTCTTTTTATGCTGATATCAATGACATGACATGCATGAGGAATTTTCGGCCCAGTCTTAAAAGCCAATCTAACTCGAAAAATGAGTTGGAATATCATGATGATGAGGCCTATGCAGAAATTAGTAAGGAATTAAGCCATTTTGAGGAAAAACCCAAACCTAACCTAAATGACAGAGAGGTATTTAATCTAGGGGACCAGGATAATATCCGTGAAACTAAAATAAGTTTTCACCTGGAACCACCACTCAGGGAGGAGATAATCAAAGCATTGTTCGAATACAAAGATATTTTTGCATGGTATTATGATGATATGCCAGGTCTGAGCACTGATGTAGTGGTTCATAAATTGCCCACTGACCCGACATTCCCTCCTGTCAAACAGAAGCTAAGAAAGTTCAAAACAGATATGAGTGTAAAGATTAAAGAAGAGGTCACCAAGTAGCTTGATGCGAAAGTCATTCGGGTCACGCGGTATCCCACTTGGTTAGCCAATGTCGTGCCTGTGCCGAAGAAGGATGGCAAGACTAGGGTGTGTGTTGATTATCGGGATCTCAACAAGGCAAGTCCAAAAGATAATTTCCCATTGCCGAACATCCACATATTAATTGATAATTGTGCCAAACATGAGATTGGTTCTTTTGCGGATTGCTATGCGGGGTATTACTAGATTCAAATGGATGAGGAAGATGTAGAAAAGACGGTGTTCATCACGCCATGGGGAACGTACAGCTATCAGGTCATGCCATTTGGTTTGAAAAATTCTGGGGCAACCTATATAAGGGTAATGACAACTATGTTCCATGAAATGATACACAAGGAAATCGAGGTGTACATGGATGATGTGATTGTGAAGTCTAGAAAGCAGTCTGACCATGTCAAGGATCTGAGGAAGTTTTTCCAAAGGCTCCGCAGGTACAATCTCAAGCTCAATCCTGCAAAGTGCACTTTTGGGGTGCCGTTTGGAAAGTTGTTGGGGTTGATAGTTAGCCGTCGGGGTATTGAACTAGACCTGTAAAAAATCAAGGCCATCCAGGAATTGCCACCTCCGAAGAACAAGACCGAAGTGATGAGTTTGTTGGGGATATTGAATTATATCAGTCGGTTCAATTCTCAACTCACGACAACTTGTGAACCGATATTCAAATTGTTAAAGAAAGATGCTGCAGTCAAGTGGACAGATGAATGTCAGGAGGCATTTGATAAGATAAAGGGATATTTGTCGAACCCAACCGTGTTGGTCCTGCCAGAACCAGGGCGACCTTTGATTCTATATTTGACGGTTTTGGACAATTCATTCGGCTGCGTACTGGGGTAACATGATGTCAGTGACAGAAAGGAGCAAGCTATTTACTATCTCAGCAAGAAATTCACATCTTACGAGGTTAAGTATACTCATCTGGAGTGGACATGTTGCGCCCTAATTTGGGTCACACGGAAGTTGAAGCATTATTTGTCATCTTATACTACTTACCTCATATTCCGCCTGGATCCATTGAAGTACATTTTTCAGAAGCCTATGCCCACAGGGAGGGTTGCAAAGTGGCAGATCCTGCTTAAGGAGTTTGACATTGTCTACGTGACTCAAACTGCGATAAAAGCACATGCCTTGGCGGATCATTTGGCCGAGAATCCAGTTGATGAGGATTATGAACCTTTAAAGACTTATTTCCCTGATGAAGAGGTGATGCATATTGATGAGTTGGGACAAGTCGAGAAGCCAGGGTAGAAACATTTCTTTGATGGGGCCGCCAACATGAAAGGTGTAGGGATAAGAGCGGTACTTATTTTTGAAACAGGGCAGTACTACCCTATTATAGCTCAGCTTCCTTTCTTTTGCACTAATAACATGGCCGATTGTCGACGCCCTCTTTTCCTCTAAGATGCGAAATCGGGTTTATGGCATTTGGGAAGACAAATCTATTCCCGTTTGGGAATTGGGTTTTGGATTTTTGGGAGAGTCGCCACCTAATGATTATAGTGCATTAGGACACTTTTTTTAGAAGAATTTAAGATGAAAACCAGAGTTTGGGTAAGGGCTAGAAATTATCTCGAGGGGAAGGTGTTAGGCACCCCTCAAGATCCACTAGTGTGGTTCCCGACAATGCTACAATTATGACTTTAATGCAAACAAACACGTAAACAAGCAAGTATTGCAAATGCGAGAAACCGTTACAAATAAGAAGCACAAAGGGTTTAAAAGTGCTGGAAGAAAATGGTTTTGTGATTAAAGAAGAGATACGCAAGTAAAGGTAAGCAGTCAAATAATTGGTGCAAACAACTTAAAAGAAGTATAAGAAACGGAAGTTGAAGATGGGACTACTTTTAAAATTTTGAAAATTATTAAACTAATAAAGAGGGAGGGGGTCCTAGGTTAATACATTACATGGATCATTCGCACAACACCGACACCCAATTGTACGCATAGTGTTATCGTGTAATCATCATCTCCATGTTTACCCTTCCCACTCCGTCAAGGTGTTAACGCGCGAAATGGTATCGTTTACTTATTGCATGCTATTACCCGTCCCAATCCTATCAGTCCCGGAGGCAAATGGACTACTAATCCTAAAGGGAAAGGGGTTTGGGGCTTTTAGAAGTTTCAAAGGATAAAATGCTAAGGCGTCAACCAAAACAAAAAATTGCAAATAGAATGGGAATTAGACAAGCAAGCAGGGCTTAAATATGCCTCCATAAATCATCAAAAATTACAGAGTTTAGCATGTCTTTCACGTACCGATTTTTGGTCTTATTTAAATAAAGCGACGAGCGGACTGGTTCAACACATATTTTTAGGCAACAATTCTACATTAGGCTTACTCGAATGCAGCTGTTTGAAACTTATCTGGTTGACCTAAGTGTTGATTAGAACTAGGCCTGATATATACTGATTTTAGAAACCAATGTGCAAACTAATAGGGGTTACCAATTTTTAGCGGAACATTGCGAGTTCAAGCAGTTAATATTACTTCTATTAAGATTCAAAATTTCCTATAGGCATGCTTTCAATATGAATAATAATTTGGACACCTTTTAGATGTTGACAGAAGGTCCTATGAACATGCTCTCTATATGCAGCTTTTATTATTCAAACCTACAAATTGTTTGCCTAGTAACATTTGTAGATGCAGAATGCAGTAGTTTGTAGACCATGTTTTTATATGAATTTGCGAAACAATTAGAAGTTAACCTATAGGCAGGATATCTATGCGCATTTGCAGAAAATAAAGGTTAAACCTATGAGCATGATTTCTAGGTGGATATGCAGAAGTAAGAGTTTAAACCTATATGCATGATTTCTAGGCGTATTTGCAGAAATTAAAAGTTAACCTTATAGGCATGACAGAAATTAAAAGTTAACCTTATAGGCATGATATCTAGGCGTATTTGCAGAAATTAAAAGTTAACCTATAGGCATGATTTCTAGGTGTGAAATTGCAGAAATCATAACAAACCCCTACAGGCAGGATCTCTACCCTTGATGCGTAACAATAAATCCCGTCCCCCTTTTTTACTAAGTCCCCCGAGTTTGTACAAGTTATTACAACTCAAAAGAAACAACTGGAATAATAAAAAAATACATCAGAAATCATCAGCTGCGTCCGAGCAGCCTAATTTAGACTTAATGCCTAATAATATGAGATTGAACCACTTCCGAGATCTAGATTTCCAAGCCTTCTCTTATCTAAGGTGTTTCAGAGATCCAAGGGATTTCAGGAACCCCAGGCAGTGCATACACCCAAGATATTAATAGAAATTGAGTTGTGCATTGCGGAAGGGCCAACCTTTATGTGTCCAAGTTCAGAGAAAGCTCAAGGGTCCCAAGGCAAGGCTCACACAAGAGGGGCATAACTTAAATTCTAGGAGTTGAGTGTAAGTGCAATAGAAAGGGTTAGAGGGGCTACCCAGGCAGGCTGGTGGTCATGCCCAGCCACAAAATAGACTGACACACCCCTGACCAAACCTATGATCAAGCATTTAGGGAGTAAAGACCTATTGGAGGTCAAGCCATGGCCTGAAAATTAGAAGTACTGGAAGGCCAAGACTGTTACTTAGCATACACATAATAGGGGAATGGGGATGGGAAATTAACAAGCTTAGGGCCCAAAGGGCCCAGTTCATATCCATGGACAATGATTTCAGACATTGCCGTGTTTCTGAACCATAACTTAAGCATAAAAGGGATATGAGGGTTTGGGATCCATAAAGTATCACACAGATAACCAACAACTGACAGGATGTACACATAAATAAAACATTGAATTACAAGGGAAAGGGACATGTTACAACATGCTAGAAATACATGTAAATTAAAGAAAACATGATCAGAAGTAGACATGAGTGAAACATGTTGTTGATGAAGCTTGAAAATTAACTAGAACATAGCAGTAAAGAAAGCAAAAGTGAAAAAGGAAATAGAGCAAACAAAAGTCCACAGCAGCAAAAGTAGCAGAAAGAGGGAGAGTGTTTTTTTTTAAAAAAGTATAAGAGAGTGTTTGAACTCAGATTGTTTTCTGTGTTCGTGTGTTCAAAGAAAAGGGAGGAGAGTATTTATAGCTTTGAAAACGTGTAGAGAAATAAGTTAATAAGTACAAATCTAACACAAATATAGACATGGTCACAAATCAGAATCAATTAGTATAAGATTCCCCTTTAATCAGCGGATTCTTATTCAAACGGATACTAACAGGATCCAAATAAGGGAAGGAGAATTAACCTTGTAAGCAGTAATAAACAGTAAAGTCATACAATAGGCAATTAAGTCTAAGTACAGGATTTGAAATTATTTTTGGAAAGATTCAGTAAGGCCAATCAAAGGAAAATAATCAATTAGACTTTGACAGGCTGGTAAAATCAGGATCTCAGGGAAGGAAAGTTTTTGAAATCAATTTCGAGTTAAATAAATCACAGGCGGACCTCAGTATATAATGAATGCACAAATAGCGGACATGTGAGGCTAAGTCACGGCAAAAGAAGCATCATATAGCAATAGCATAGAGCAGACACTCAAAACGTGTTAGTTAGGCTTCAGTGCGCAATAGAAGTAGTCAAAAGCGTGCAGAGAGTCAAGTGAGAATCATAAGCGTAGAACATATAGAGAAAAAAAATAATGTTGAAACAAGGAATCAAGCTAAATTATTTCAAACATACAAACATGCACAAACAAAAACTCACAGGACTTCGAATAGCCTCCCAAAAAGACTAGGGTTTCAAATCAGTTGAGCTCAGAGACGACAAACAAGTGAAACAACAAGAAATTTCAAATCTCAAGCGAAAACCCCCTAAAAATTAGGGTTTTAATCATTAATCAGTAAACCAAACAAATAGGATCAAGAACCCAAGTAAATCCCCAAAATTAGGGTTTTTAACTTCAAATAAACCTAGAGAAGATAAGCGTATGAATCAAATGAAACCTTAACAAACAGACTCAAACAAGAATCCCAAAATTAGGACTTTTCAACATGCTTACTCAGATGAGGGAAACAAACCAACAAAGTACAGAAACATGCCCAGAAGAAAGGGGGAGATTCGAAATAACTTAACATAAAACCATAATTAAAGAACGAAGAGTTTTGAAAGCAAAAGTTGGGGAAACCTCGAGAAACATGCTCAGAAAGTTCAAACATACATAGATCTGGGGCAAATCTAAGAATAAATCGAAGGAACCTTAGAGCTAGAGTTTCATAAAAAACCCAGGTGATGAGAAAAGCTTTGGAAACCATCGATCTGAGAGATAGTCGAAGATCGAACTCGAATGACCATGGCTGGCCGGACAGAAGTTGAAGATAATCGGAGAACAGCCATCGAGCAGAGCTTGGTCGAGACCCCTTCAAGATCTGGTCATATGACCTCAGAGATGAGCCCATAGAAACCATAGGAGGCCGGTGTAGGGCTTCGATGAGTCTGGGGAGCTACAGATTAGGGTTTCGATGGGAAGCGGTGGTTAGGGTTTTGAGAGAGCTTGAGAAATGAGAGCGTTTGAGGGCGGTGGATTGGGAAAATGAGATAGGGTTAGGCGGTCGTATGAATTAAAAAAGGTAAGAAGTAACGGTGACCGTTGATCTAAATGATCAACGGCCGGGATTTAAAAGGGATATGGGTTGGGTCGATTGAACATGTACTGGGTCGGGTAGGCATGTTAATTAGGCTGGGTAATTGGGTTTTAAATTGGGGCTGAAATGGGGTGCCAAATTGGCTATAATTGAAATGCAATAAAGGCCAAATCGTAAATAGCTAATTTTCCTCCTTTGATTTTTTATTCAATAGTAGTACAGATTTGAAAAACAAATTAAGAGTAATGGTAAATAAGTATTATATAAATATTAATTAAATTTTGGGATTAATTTTATAAACGTAAAATGTCATAAATTACAAGATAGGATATAATTGTAATTATATGCAATTTAGCTTTAAAATATCAAACAAATTTGTAAAAAATATCCAAAAATTACTTTAATTATATTTAGGTGTAAATATGAAAATAAAATGAATTATTCACCAAAATGATAATTTTAGGAATAATTATTGGATTTTGTTGTGTAAAAATAAGCAATAAATTGGTTTTAAAAATCATCAAAAAATGTCAAAATTCTTGGATGTGCTTATATATGCACCAATATGCTATTTTGGAAATATTTGGGTATAAGAAATACTTAGGGAAAAATTGGGTATCAACACCAAGTACGAGGCATGTATCTTGGGATTGAGGTTAGCTGTAGATATGGGTGTCCAGGAAGTCTTGGTCATGGGTGACTCGGACCTATTGGTACACCAAATTCAAGAAGAATGGGAAACTGGGGATTTGAAGCTTATACCATACCGACAATGTTTTCATGATCTGTGTCAACGGTTTCAATCAATAGAGTTTAGGCACATCCCAAGGATTCATAATGAGTTTGCCGATGCTTTGGCTGCTTTGGCGTCGATGTTGCATCATCCGGATAAAGCTTACGTGGACCCTTTGCATATTCAGGTCCGAGATCAGTATGTGTATTGTAATATGGTGGAAGAGGAACCTGACGACGAGCCGTGGTTTCACGATATCAAGAAATGTCTCAGGATAGGGGTGTATCTGGCAGAGGCCACATGTGATCAAAAGAGGACAATTCGATGCTTGGCAAGCGGGTTTTTCTTTAGTGGAGGAGTTTTGTATAAAAGAACTCCGGATCTTAGTTTGCTGAGATGTGTAGACGCTAGGCAGGCCACAACTATTATGGCCGAAGTACATTCTGGAGTCAGTGGGCCGCACATGACCAGGTACGTGTTGGCTAAGAAGATTCTCCGAGCAGGTTATTATTGGATAACTATTGAGCGGGATTGTATCAGTTTCGTGCACAAATGTCATCAGTGCCAATTGCACAGATATTTGATTCATTCTCGACCATCAGAACTACATACGATGTCCGCACCATGGCCTTTTGTTGTGTGGGGTATGGATGTCATTGGGCCGATCGAGCCGGTAGTGTCGAATGGGCACATGTTCATTTTGGTAGCCATAGATTACTTCACCAAGTGGGTCGAGGCAAAAACTTTCAAGTCTGTGACCAAGCAAAAGGAAAGTTTGCCCCAAATTGGCAGGGGCCATTTATTGTAACTAGAGTGTTGTCCAATGGTGCATTATATTTGAAAAATGTGGAAGGAAAATGTGTATAAATGGCTATCAATTCTGACGAAGTCAAGAGATACTATGTATGATTCCTTTGTTTGATTGTACTTGTTTGTATTTGACATATTTTGAAGATTGAAATGAAGAAGGCGTTTTGTTCTGCTATCGAAACACTTTATTCCTTGTCATCCCTTTTGAGCCTTATTTATTTTCTTTCACTCCCCTATTTCGGAATCAATAGAAAAGATAAAAAACACAAGCGTAAAAGACAAGTAAAGAGAAAAGGAAAGAATGAAAGGAGAAGAAAAGGAAGAAGGAAATCGAAAAGAAAAGAAGAAAAGGAAAAAAAGAGAGAAAAAAGAAAAGAAAAAAAAGACAAAACAGAAGAAAAGAAAAAGAGAGAAAGGAAAAAGAAAAGAAAAGAAGAAAAAAAGAGAAAAGAAAAAGAAAAGAAAAGAAGACAAAAGAAGAGAAATGGAAGGAAAAGAAAAGAAAGTCACACCAACAAAGTAACCTTCATGAACTACGTTTGACCTAATTCCTTTTAAGCATGCGTAGGCAGCCTCACGGTTCGGTTCCATCATAATAAAATTCAAAAGTCCCTAAGAAAGAAACTGGGGCAGAAGTGGTGGTTATTGTGAGAAATCAGGTTCCGAAAGTTGTAATTTTAACCCATTTGAATTGTTTTGAGCCTTTGATACCCTTTCTTTCCAACCCCGTCCAAAAGCCTGCATTACGGTCCAAGGAAAGACCTTCTGATTAGTCTTCAAGGAATGCCAAGTCGAGCAAGAAGAGGTGATTTATGTTAGGGGCAACACTCTGGTCCAAGAAGAAAAATGATGAAAATGAGAGTCTTATTGGTGAAAACCCTCACGGGCATCATAAGGCGAAGTGAGTTGAGAGAAATCAAAATGAGAGAGTATTAAAGGTGAAAACCTTCACATGCATCGTAAGGCGACGGGAGTTGAGAGAAATTTAAAATGTGAGAGTTTTATTGGTGAAAACCCTCACGGGCACCATAAGGTGAAGTGAGTTGAGAGAAATCAAAATGAGAGAGTCTTATTGGTGAAAACCTTCACAGGGACCGTAAGGCGACGGGAGTCGAGAGAAATTTAAAATGAGAGAGTCTTATTGGTGAAAATCCTCACGGGCATCATAAGGCGAAGTGAGTTGAGAGAAATCAAAATGAGAGAGTCTTATTGGTGAAAACCTTCACAGGGACCGTAAGGCGACGGGAGTCGAGAGAAATTTAAAATGAGAGAGTCTTATTGGTGAAAATCCTCACGGGCACCATAAGGCGAAGTGAGTTGAGAGAAATTTAAAATGAGAGAATCTTATTGGTGAAAATCTTCACGGGCACCTTAAGGCAAAGGTGAGTCAAGAAGTGAGATGAGAAAGGTCTGTTGGTGGAAATTTGCTTCAAGGCACCGCATGATGAACAAGGTCAAGGTTTGGGTAAAGTAGTCAAGTTATGGAAATTCTGAGGCAACAAGGTATGGAAATCAAAAGTTGATTGGTTAGACAGATTGGGCCGATTAGTCCGAAATACATGTCATGATCATTGGTACCAGCTGTTCCAGTCAGATAAGTTTCTTCCTCCTTTTAACAGTCATCTGGTTTTGGATTCTTCTTATCCTTAACTCACAAAATCATTGCATTTCATTTGGGGTTTATCTGTCTAAAATGTTTCAATTCAGTCTTGTGCAAAGTAAGTGAAAGGGATTTCAAAGCTCACTACCAATTCCCAAAGTTGCAAAGGACAGCGCGGTCAGAGCATACTAAAATCAACATGATGTAAAAGGGGTACAAGGAATCATCGGGAGTTTCATTGGTGGAGTGAGTCGATAATGTCATGGGAAACACGAAGGTTTAGTTGAAAGGGTCAGAAGTGTGAAACAACAACAAAGGTATATTGTGCATAAACAACAGAAGTGTGAGACGGCCATTGCTAGCCAGTGTACCTGCAAGTGAGCAATATAGGTGTATATTGTGCATAAACTTAAACATAATGCAAGTTCTCGTTGGACCATGAATGCTGTCCTTGGACGGTTAGGATGACGTCCTCGGACCATGATGTCCTAGGCCATGAAGCGCAAAATTAAAGGATTCGCAGGCTATGAAATGATGTTCTTTGGCTATGATAATGGTGCCTCCGAACCATGATGCCTTTGATTAATAAAGTGGGGTCCTTGGGCCATGGCGTGGTGTTCTCGAGCTATGAAGGATGATGCCTCCGAACAATGACGCCTTCGGACAACTTGGCGATATTTCAGCCCATGAAATGCAAGATTTGGCGGTATTTCAGCTGATACAAAAGCGTAAATGATGATATTTTAGCCGATGCAAAGAATGTAAATGGCGATATTTCAGCCGACAGAACTTTAAATAAAGCGAGCGATGCTTTAGTCGATCTAAAAAGTAAAACGGCAATATTTTAGCCAACCGAAAGCATAGGCATAGATGATGATGGAGATTTAAATATGAACTGGCAATCTTTCAGCCGATGTAGAATCTAAATAAAGTTTGGCGATGTTTCAGCCGATTGCAAGACGTAAGTAAATGGTGGCGATATTTCAGCCATGCAAAGGAGATAAAGTGGCGATATTTCAGCCGATGTAGATGGAGATAAAGTGGCGGTATTTAAGCCATGCAGGTGGAGGTAGAGCTTAACCTCGGAAGGCATAAAGGTAGCCTTATACAATGAAAGAAGTGTAGGATGGAGGTAGAGCTTAACCTCGGAAGGCAGAAAGGTAGCCTTATGCAATGCAGGAAATGTAGATGGAGACAACGCTTAGTCTCGGATGGCAGAAAGGTAGCCTTATGCAATGCAGGAAATGCAGATGGAGACAACGCTTAGTCTCGGAAGGCAGAAAAATAGCCTTATGCAATACAGGTGGAGACAACGCTTAGTCTCGGAAGGCATAAAGGTAGCCTTATGCAATGCAGAAAATGCAGATGGAGACAATGCTTAGTCTCGGAAGGCAGAAAGGTAGCCTTATGCAATGCAGATAATGCAGGATGACGACAACGCTTAGTCGCGGAAGGCAGAAAGGTAGCCTTATGCAATGTAGATAATGCAGGATGGAGACAACGCTTAGTCGCGAAAGGCAGAAAGGTAGCCTTATGCAATGCAGATAAAAGCGAACAGTAAGTAAAAATTCTTAGCTGATAACTGATTGTGATACTGCGGCTGCTGGGGATATTGCGTGCAGAGAGCAAATGCGAATATGTATGACGGTTCAATGCGATTGTGTAATATGTTCGGTAATTTTGTGACTTGGGTGCCTACATCCAAAGAAAATTATGAGTTTCGTAAGAGGGGGAAAGGTTAGTTCATTTTCCCTTGAATCCTGGCATTGCGTATCATCGGGATAGCATTGCTAAACAGCGGCAGTTCGGACAATAATTATGCATGATTTAGTAAACATATCATAGGTAAAAAAATAGTTTTCTTTTAGCTGAACCAACGACTGTGACGCGGTTTGAGACATTGCAACCTCTCATGTTCCGGAATTTTGAGGATCCTTCTCAAAATTCTGCCCCAGTTTACTGCGCTGGCACTTCCGACGGCTGCGCTGAATGACTGAAGAATCGACTTCGAAATTTTGAGGGTCCTCCTCAAAATTCTGCCCCAGTTTACTGAGATGACATCCCTGGCGATGAGTGGCTGAAGACTAACTTCGGAAAATTTGAGTGTCTTCCTCAAATTCTGCCCCAGTTCCAATAATAGGGGGAAATGAAATTTTTATTAAATTGTGACCGAACCCATATGGCTGCCTACGTATCCCCTCTTAAATGGGAATCAGGTCAGGCGTAGTTCAAATTACATCATAAAGATATCACTGGTGATTACACATAATATCGTTTCACTGCATCTGAGTTGATTGGCTTTGGCCAGACTTCTCCGTCCATTTCTACAAGAATAAGGGCTCCTCCAGTTAGAACCTGGTGAACCATATACGGACCTTGCCAGTTGGGAGAGAATTTTCCCTTAGCTTCATCTTGATGTGGGAATATTTTCTTTAGCACCAACTGCCCCGGTGTAAACTTCCTTGGCTTAATTCTTTGTTGAAGGCTCTGGACATTCTGTTCTGGTACAACTGACCGTGGCAAATTGCATTCATTCTTTTCCCATCTATAAGGGCTAGCTTCTCGTAACGACCTTTCACCCATTCTGCGTTGTCTAACTCTACTTCTTGTATGATTCTCAATGAGGGAATTTCTACCTCGGCAGGGATGACCACTTCTGTACCATAAACCAGCATGTAGGGAGTTTCTCCGATCGATGTGCGGACCGTGGTGCGGTATCCCAGTAAGGAAAATGATAACTTCTCATGCCATTGTTTGTGACTTTCGACAATCTTCCTTAGTATCTTCTTGACATTCTTGGAGGCTGCTTCTACAACTCTGTTCATCTGAGGCCTATATGCTGTAGAGTTCTTGTGTTTAATCTTGAATGTATCACACATCTCTTTCATCAAATCGCTGTTGATATTGGAACAATTATTGGTAATGATTGATTCCGAATTTTGAATCGGCAAACAATACGGTCACGGACAAAATCTGCCACAACTTTCTTAGTCACTGCTTTGTATGATGCTGCTTCAACCCATTTAGTAAAATAATCAATTGCCATCAGGATAAACCTGTGCCCATTTGATGCGGTAGGCTCGATAGGTCTAATGACATCCATCCCCTAGGCGACGAATGGCCACGGTGAGCTTTTTGCAGTAAGCTCGTTTGGAGGAACCTTTATCATATCTGCATGTATTTGACAGCGATGGCACTTGCGAACATACTGGATACAGTCTGTTTCCATAGTCATCCAAAAATAACCTGCTCGGAGTATCTTCTTTGCTAAAACAAAACCATTCATGTGCTGCCCGCAAGTCCCTCCATGCACTTCGTCCAATAGTCTAGATGCTTCTTTTGTGTCGACACACCTCAATAAACCCAAATTGGGAGTCCTTCTATACAGGATTCCCCCACCGTGAAAGAAGTTGTTGGATAATCTCCGAAGTGTGCGCTTCTGAGTAGTGTTGGCAAGTCCTGGGTATTCTCCTGTTGTCAAGTACCTTTTGATGTCGTGGAACCATGGTTTTCCATCTGCTTTTTCCTCAACGTGAGCACAATAAGCTGGCTGATCATAAAGCTTTATTGGGATGGGATCAATGAAATTCGTATCTGGATGCTGGATCGCGGATGATAAGGTAGCTAATGCGTCAGCGAACTCGTTCTAGACCCTGGGGACATGCTGAAATTCCGTCTTTGTAAATCTTTTCCTTAACTCCTATATATGATGCAAGTAGGGAAGTATCTTAGAGTTTTTGGTGGCCCACTCTTCTCGAACTTGATGTATGAGCAGGTCTGAGTCCCCGATCACTAGCAACTCTTTAATGTTCATGTTGATGGCCATCTTCAGCCCTAGGATGCAAGCTTCATATTCAGCCATATTATTTGTGCAAGGGAACCTGAGCTTGGTGGATAATGGGTAATGCTGGTCGGTTTCTGATACTAGGACTGCTCCTATGCCAACTCCTTTGAAATTTGCGGCTCCGTCAAAAAACAACCTCGAACCATCGTAGGATTCTGCAATATCTTCTCCTACAAAGGACATTTCTTCATCAGGAAAATACGTTTTCAGGGGTTTGTATTCTCCGCCAACAGGATTCTCGGCAAGGTGATCTGCTATGGCTTGACCCTTGATTGCTTTCTGAGTCACGTAAACAATATCGAATTCACTCAGCAAGATTTGCCACTTGGCGAGCTTGCCGGTGGGCATGGGATTTTGGAAGATATACTTCAACAGGTCCATACTGGATATGAGATAAGTAGTGTAGGCACATAAATAATGTCTCAATTTCTGAGCTACCCAAGTCAGAGCACAACATGTGCACTCTAATAAGGAATACCGAGCCTCGTACGGGGTGAACTTTTTACTGAGATAGTAGATTGCTTGCTCCTTCCTCCCCATTTCATCATGCTGTCCCAGAACACAACCGAATGCTCCATCCAAAACCACGAGATAAAGCAATAGGGGCCTTCCTAGCTTGGGCGGAAACAAGACTGGTGGCGTTGACAAGTATTCCTTGATTCTATCAAAGGCTTTCTGACAATCGTCGGTCCATTTAGTAGCAACGTCTTTTTTAGCATTTTAAACATGGGTTCACAAATGACCATGGACTGAGCTATAAACCGACTGATATAGTTGAGTCTTCCCAAGAAACTCATCACGTCCTTCTTGTTCTTTGGTGGTGGAAATTCTTGAATGGCTTTGACCTTTGATAGGTCCAATTCTATTCCTCGACAACTCATGATGAAACCCAGTAGTTTTCCAGCAGGAACCCCAAATGCACACTTGGCGGGATTCTATTTTAGATTGTATCTTCTCAGTCTGTTGAAGAACTTTCTCAGATCTTCCATATGATCAGTGGCTTTCTTGGATTTGATGATGATGTCGTCCACATATACCTCGATCTCCTTGTGTATCATGTCATGGAAGAGGGTAGTCATGGCTCTCATGTAAGTGGCACCAGCATTCTTTAACCCAAACGACATCATTTTGTAACAATACATCCCCCATGGCGTGATGAAAGACGTTTTCTCTACATCTTCCTTATCCATCCATATCTAATGATACCCAGCGAAACAATCAACAAAAGACTGCAACTCATGCTTGGCGCAGTTGTCGATAAGAATGTGTATGTTTGGCAAGGGGAAGTCATCTTTGGGACTGGCTCGGTTAAGATCCCGGTAGTCGACATAGATTCCAACCTTCCCATCCTTCTTTGGTACTGGCACGGTGTTGGCTAACCACGTTGGATATTCTACCACCTTGAGAACCTTAGCTTTGACTTGCTTAATAACCTCTTCTTTGATTTTCAAACTCATGTCGGGCTTGAATTTCCTGAGCTTCTGCTTTACCGGCGGACAGGTTGGATCTGTTGGTAGTTTGTGAGCTACAATAGATGTACTGAGACCAGTCATATCATCATACAACCAGACGATATGTCTTCATATTCTTTAAAAATTCCGTATATTCTTCCTTTTTTGATGGCGACAAGTGAACACTGATGCGAGTTTCTTTGACATTTTCCGTATCTCCCAAATTAATGACCTCAGTTTCTTCCAGGTTGGACTTAGGTCTATTCTCAAAATTCTCAACTTCTCTGACGACCTCTTCAGGTATCTCATCTTCTTCTGAGTCTATGTCCTTTTGTTGCGTTGTTTCATTGCGAGTCACAATCGTTGGTCCATCGTCAAGATAAGTAATAGTAATGATGTATAAAATAAAGTAAATGATAGAGAAAATAATAAGAGTGATATATATGATAAACTAAAATGCTTTGATTAAATTCATAATTGTTTTAAACATCGGAGCTCTTTTTGAAATTAAAAACAATGCGGAAAGGAAATCAACTGGTAAAGTAAGCTAAAAATGAGATGCATGGTGCTTTTGTTTAGCCTTGCTACCTAATGGATCCATTCTGCTCCAGGCTAGGTATCGAAAACTCCAATGGATAGTAGGGGCCGCGCCATGGTGGTGACCAGTTTTGGAATTCCTCCCAAGTATAACCGTACCCTAAGCCAAATGTAGTACCATGGTTCTTTAGTTTGATGGTCTTAGTGATCCCCTAAAGATTTTTGCCAAATCCCTTTCCAGGCTCGTACCCACACCAATTCAAGATACTTTCGATCTTATTGTCCCACCACTTATCCTTATCTACACCATTGACCCTTTCGACGTGGTGGTATGTTTCTCCGCCTATTCTCCTTCTGCCTCCAATCATCGAGATGGTCTGGCGACTATATATGGGGTTACTACCATCACCATGAATGATCACCTCTTGGTGATTCCATTCAAACTTCACTGCCTAATGTAGGGTCGATGCTACGACTCCTACAACGTGGATCCAGGGCCGTCCTAACAGCAAGTTGTAGGATGCCGGGATGTCTATTACTTGAAAGTCGACGTAGAACTATGTTGGCCCCATTTGTAAGCATAGACTGATTTCCCCGATGGTAGATCTCTGGGACCCATCGAAGGCCTTGACATTGATAGCCCCATCTTTGAACTCGTGCAGGCTTTTCCCCAAAGTTCTAAGAGTTATCAGCGAACAGATGTTGAGGCTTGATCCTCCATCAATCAGGACTCTAGTGGTGAAATAATTTTCGTACTGCACGGTGATGTGCAATGCCTTGTTATGGCTCAAACCTTCTGGAGGCAACTCATCTTTGTGGAAGGTTATTTTATGGCTCTCCAGCACTTGCCCCACCATATTCGCCACTTCACCCCCGGTTATATTGCTGAGCACATAAGCTTCGCTCAATATCTTCATTTGGGCATTCTTGTGAGCGTCTAAACTCTGCAGAAGAGCCAAGATAGAAATCTGTGCTGGTGTTTTGTTCAACTGTTCAACGACCGAGTATTCCTTAGCCTGTATTCTCCTCCAAAGATCATCGGGCCTTGTTTCAATAGGCCGTCCTGGGGCTTGCTTACTGGACTCGGCTAGGTGCTCTGGGGTGTAAACCCTCCCTGTTCTGGTCATTCCTTGCGCGACAATCGTTTCTCCTGTCTTGGTCTTTCCTTTCCTCCTAGCTTCAGCAGTGTAATCCCATGGTATGGTATTTGAGTGGAATGGTGTTATGTCTGACATTGCCACCGGAATAGGCACCCTTGGTGGTAACACAACAACTTCAAAGGGTGTAGGTGCCTTTGGAACTCCAAATTCAACCTCGATTGGCCCGGGCGCCTTTGCCGAAGGAGGCGCTTCAAATTTAAGAGGTATAGAAATATTTACTTCACCATCCCTGGAGGGGTGATTCTACACAAAAATCGGGTTAAGTGTAACTGCCGGTTTCTTTGGTTCATCTCCTTCAGCAATCAAACCTATCGACCCTTTGGGGTCCCAATCATCTTCGATCTCGATCATGTGAATGTCTCCACCTTTGTGGTCAGGAAGAGGGTTGTTACGAACATTAGGAGCAGGCTTCTTTGCTACTATGACCTTATTGTTGATCAGGGTTTGAATCTTGTCTTTCAATGAGCGGCACTCGTCAAGGGTGTCATCCTTCATGCCGGAATGATATGCACAGGTCTTGTTGGGGTTGACCCACTAGGAGGGATTTTCTGGAGCTTTGGCTGGGATAGGAGTGACGTAACCAGTAGCTTTAAGTCTTTCATATAGCTGGTCAATTGGTTCAACAATGGCTGTGTATTGTCTGGGAGGCTTGCGGTCAAAATATGGCTTGGGTCTTTGGAAATTTTGATGGGTGGGTGGTGATTGGTAGTGAGATGGTTGAGCATTATAATCTTGGTAAACAGGTGCTGGTTGAGAGTATCTAGGCAAGGTGGGTTGATATGTGAGAGGTGGAGAGGATTGGTAAATGGGAGGTAGATAGGAGGGTGCGGGTGCTTGGTAGTTCGGGATGGGCTGATATGTAAGTGGAGGTGATGGGTAAGTGTGGTATTTTGGTGGTAATTTGGCTCCCTATGCAACCATTACGGCACTTACATCCTTCCTTTTGGACGTGCTACCGTTCTGTAAAGCCTTATTGGTGGCCTGCAATGCTTCAAGATTTGTAACCATACCATTCTTAATGCCCTCTTCGATTTTTCTCTAAGTTTGATGATATCGGAGAACTTTTGATCCTCGATCAGCATCAACCTCTCATAATATTGGGGATCCTGAGCCCGGACGAAGAATCTATTCATTTGCTCTTCTTCTAGGTCCGACCTGACCTTCGCAGCTTCTGACCTCCAACGAGTAGCATACTCGCGGAGTGTTTTGGTGGGCTTCTTCTTTAAATTCTGTATGTAGAACACATCCGGTGCATTCTCTGTATTGAATCAGAATCTATCCATGAAGTCCGATGCCATACCTACCCAATTCGTCCATTTCTTGGGGTCATGGCTGGTGTACCAGGATAGTGCATCTCTTTTCAGGCTCCTCATGAAGAGCTTCATACGGATCTTCTCATCCCTTCCAACCCCAACTAGCTTATCGAAATATGTCCTCAGGTGGACTCTGGGATCTCCTGTTCCATCAAATATTTCGAACTTGGGAGGTTTGTACCCCTACGCAAGTTCAACATCTGGCTGAATGCATTGGTCTTCATAATTTAACCCTTCAATACCTTTGTTACCTTCCACGCCCTGAACTCGGCTGGTTAACTTCTTGAGTTCTGCTGCTAAGTTCCTGATAAGGGAGTCCTTTTCATCAAACTCAGGTGCATTTGAGATTGGTTGGATGTAGTGGGGTACAGTATCCACAAAAATAGGAGTGTTGTGGAGATGGTCATTTGTGGCGTTCAGTGGCTCGGGAATGAGTAGTGGAGTGTTGTTGGGAGTGTGGTATGTGTTGCAGTTTTGGGTATGAGTGGGCTGTATCTGTGGTTGTGGGGTGTTTTGTGGAGGTGCGGGGTTCTGGGTTTTGACATCAGGAGCGGTGAGGGAAAATGATAGGTTCGCCAAATTCCGAACCTGATCCAATTCTTCTCGGAATTTCAACAACTTTTGCTCCAGTTGTGTAGCAGTTTCTTTAGCAACCGGGGTACCCTGAGGAATCTCGATCTCCTTTCTGGCGCTTGGATCTCCCGTTCTACCTTTGTTTTTGTTCCGGATAGGACTCAGAGGAGCAGAAGGTGGAGGTCCCTTGGATCTTGTGGAGTATGCCGATGGTGCCAGAATGCATGAACTAACCTTTAGGGAGGGGAATAAAAATAAAATAAAAACAAAAAGGTAACAAGTTAGTGTGGGTTATGAGGAAAAAATATTGCAGTATTTAAACACGTTGTGCGAAAAAATGTAAATCGCGTCCTAGTTTTGGTGCCTCGTTGTGCCCGAGGTAGGCATAGAGACTAATAGTTTTGGAGAACTTATAATGCTAAATGCCTCATTTTATTGATAAGAATAAGACGAATCCAAAACGACGCTAAATAACAGGAAGTAAAATGTCACTAGTGGCCATTGGCCTTATTACATCATTAAAGCAAAATAAAGACTCCTAACTTGGTCCCAGAAGGACCTTCCCCAGATTTGGCATCTTTGTCTCCCTCGAACAGCTCTACCAACTTTCGTAGTCCTAGCAGCAAGTAGGCTCGGGCCAGATGTCCGCCGGCATTTCCTTCAGCGTTTTGGCAGTCTTCAATCCTCTTGATGAACTTTCCTTCCAGCTCTACTAGACCCCGCTCCAAATACCCTAGCCGATTGTTGGCGCTGACAACCATATATTTCCACTCCTCGATCAATTTCTGATGGGCTTCTTGTATTTCCCGATGCTCACTTTCACACTCTCGAATTCTCTTGCGCAGTTGATTATACTTAACCCGTGCTTCAGCGTGCTCGTCAATAATTCTGTGACCTCGAATGAATCCCAGCTGACCCATTCTATTATCTTCTAACCAACCCGAATAGTGCGGAACAAAACCGGCGTGATATCTGTCTGGCTCAATGGATTCTTTCCCCAAAACAATTTTGCAATGCCACAAATGCTGAGCTTGGCACATGTGAGGGCTATCGTCGTCCAGGAAATCGGTCCTGAGGTGGCTCATTTTATCGACCCTTGGTATGATTTGTTTTCTTCCAGCTTGCCTCATGGCTCGGAGAGGAACGTAGGGATAAGTTTCTCTCAAACCAATCAGTATGAGAAATGGTGCATCTCGGGATCGAACAATGAATTCTTCTGTGGGGAACCACTCAAACATCCATTGTACCTGGTCTTCTTTCAGATTTTCAAACAATTCTACCCATCCTCTGGCGTCCTCTGGCTGAGCGAACATTTTAGGCATATAGTTCATACGCTTTGGCTGGTGGAAGGCGATATGATCATCCCAATCTCTGCGTAGGATCTCTTGGCGGTATTCTCCTTTCTGGAGGTGTTCCATGAGCCAAAGCTGAAGTAACAAGTTGCAACCCTCAAAATGACTGCCTTGTTGTTGACAGTTGTTCAAGGCACGGTATATCTCGGCGACGATCATGGGCACTATGCTGAAAGTTTGCCCACCAATCCCTTCCATCAAAGTCTTGGTTACCATGGCCAGTCTGGTGTGGACCCTAGCCTTCCTCATAGGGAATACGATCATCCCCAAAAAGCAAAACATGAAAACGAAGACCCTTCTATGGACATGTCCCAATGAGGTGATGGCAAACTCATATGAATAGGAGCGGTATGACTTGCTATGGCCGTACCTCTCGTATAGATAGTCAAATGGGATGTAAGAGTATTTCAAACATGTCAAGTCTGGGTTTTTATTTAATCCCATCATCTTAAGGAAACCCCTTCCTTTGCGATTTTCTGGCATAAGCAAACCTGGAGTCTCCCAAGGAATTCCGGCTAAACCTCCTATTTCTTCAAGCAAAGGAGTCATTTCAAGGTCCCCAAAGCAGAACACAAACTTGTCACTATCCCAGAACAATGTCACAGCCTCTATGATTCTGTTGTTAGGCTGAATCTCTATAAGAGAAGGCAGATTCCCTAAGTACTTGCGGACGGGTGTCTAATCACTAGAATGGAGGTCTTTCCACCAATTCAGCAGCCTTGGATGGATGTTGGTTACCATGCCAAATCTGGGGATTTCGTGCCTCATTTCTGCAAAACAAAGTGTTAGGCCCTTACCCCCATCGGACTCGGCTATTTAAACTAATAATTAGCATAGCAAGCACTTAAGTTCTCCAAATAAATGCACAGAACATGGAGGTGTCCGTTTGGGTTTCAAGGAAACCCGGTGGACTTTGGACAAGGCTATCTTAATGAGTCATTATGTGGACAACATAACTAACTTGGCTAGGTTTGACCATGATGCATGCACAATTTAAACGGAGTAAGGTTTCTATCGGGGTATTAGACAGGTACCCTTGAGCGGACAACTCAAGAGGGAAAGGCACGGAACCGTCGACTGCACCGCTGATCGACTGGTTTTACCGCAAATATGCCTTTTCCAAATTTAAGGGGTGATACTATTGGAAGCGCGCAACTACTCATTATAAGCGTTGCTATAGTATTTGTTTGGCACGAGTGGAATATGATGTTGAAAATGCAGTTTACAAGAATGAAACATATTGACATGTATTTTCACGTTCATACAATAAAGTTTACAATGATTGCTCAAAAATTACGACAACATTGATGGAAAAGCAGTAAATGAAAGTAATTAAAGAAAAAGAAACAAAAGAAACAATTCAGTTTCAAATAAAGGCATTAAACAAAGCAATAAAGAAAGCAATAAAGTCACATATAGCATGCAATGGTAAAAGACTAAAGGGTCCCCAGCAGAGTCGCCATGCTGTCGACGCCCCCTTTTCCTCTAAGATGTGGAATCAGGTTTACGACATTTGGGAAGACAACTCTATTCCCGTTTGGGAATTGGGTTTTGGATTTTTGGGAGTCGCCACCTAATGATTATAGTGCATTAGGACACTTTTTTTAGAAGAATTTAAGATGAAAACCAGAGTTTGGGTAAGGGCTAGAAATTATCTCGAGGGGAAGGTGTTAGGTACCCCTCAAGATCCACTAGTGTGGTTCCCGGCTATGCTACAATTATGACTTTAATGCAAACAAATAAGTAAACAAGCAAGTATTGCAAATTCGAGAAACCGTTACAAATAAGAAGCACAAAGGGTTTAAAAGTGCTGGAATTCAGAAAGAAAACGGTTTTGTGATTAAAGAAGAGATATGCCAGTAAAGGGAAGGGGTCAAATAATTGGTGCAAACAACTTAAAAAGAAGTATAAGAAATAGAAGTTGAAGATGGGACAGCTTTTAAAATTCTAAAAATTATTAAACTAATAAAGAGGGAGGGGGGTCCTAGGTTTATAAATTACATGGATCATTCGCACAACATCGGTACCCAATTGTACGCATAGTGTTATTGTATAATTATCATCTCCATGTCTACCCTTCCCACCCCGTCAAGGTGTTAAAGCGCAGAATGGTATCGTTTACTTATTGCATGCTATTACCCATCCCAATCCTATCAGTCGTGGAGGCAAATGGACTACTAATCCTAAAGGGAAAGGGGTTTGGGGCTTTTAGAAGTTTCAAAGGATAAAAAGCTAAGGCGTAAACCAAAACAAATAATTGCAAATAGAAGGGGAAACAGACAAGCAAGAAGGGCTCAAATATGCCTCCATAAATCATCAAAAATCACAGAGTTTAGCATGTCTTTCACGTACTGATTTTTGGTCTTATTTAAATAAAGCGACGAGCGGATTGGTTCAACGCATATTTTTAGGCGAAAAGTCTACATTAGGCATACTCAAATGCAGTTGTTTGAAACTGATCTGGTTGACCTAAGTGTTGATTAGAACTTGGCGTGATATATTCTGATTTTAGAAACAAATGTGCAAACTAACAGGGGTTACCAATTTTTAGCAGAACATTGCGAGTTTAAGCAGTTAATATTACTTCTATTCAGATTCGAACTTCCTATAGGCATGCTTTCTATATGAATAATGATTTGGACACCTTTTAGATGTTGATAGAAGGTCCTATGAACATGCTCTCTATATGCAGCTTTTATTATTCAATCCTACAAATGGTTTGCCTAGTGACGTTTGTAGATGCAGAATGCAGCAGTTTGTAGACCATGTTTTTATATGAATTTGCAGAACAATTAGAAGTTAACCTATAGGCAGGATATCTATGCGTATTTGCAGAAATTAAAGGTTAAACCTATGAGCATGATTTCTAGGTGGATATGCAGAAATAAGAGTTTAAACCTATAGGCATGAATTCTAGGTGTATATGCATAAATTAAAAGTTAACCCTATAGGCATGATATCTAGGCGTATTTGCAGAAATTAAAAGTTAACCTATAGGCATGATTTCTAGGTGTGAAATTGCAAAAATCATAACAGGCCCCTACAGGCAGGATCTCTACCCTTGATGCGTAAAAATAAATCCCCCCCTTTTTACTAAGTCCCCCGAGTTTGTACAAGTTATTGTGAGCACGTGATTTTTACCCTAAGCAAATTATTCCAAAAGTTTCAAATTAAATAATTTTACAATTTTTAGGAATTTTGTTGCATTTTTTAGTATTAATTGGTTGCATAATAACTCATGTTAAAAATATAAAAAAATATGCATTAATTCATTTTAACAATTTAAAAAAAATCACAAAAATAGTTCATTTTAGCATTTTACTGCTTTAATTGAAAATTGCTACAAAATTGTTATTAAATAGTTTTAGACTTTAATTAGTTTAATTGGTTTAATCTCTCAATTTTATAAAATCAAGAAAATACAAAATAAAAAATGAAAACAAAGATAAATAAAACACAAGAAATAAAATGATTCAAATGCAAAGAATTGGGCTGTTGGTTTGGAGCCCAAAATACCCCTAAAACCTGGACCAGCCCAGATCCACACCCCATACCCGCCCCAAACCCGATCTTTGCCCCTTTTGAGACCAAATGACCTCGTTTGGTTACTTTCAATCCGGGCCATTTATAGTGTTTGATCTAACGACCATTAAAACCCCCTTTTTCTCACTTAAAATTGTCCGAACCCCCCATAATTAACCTAGTACCAAGTCGTTCTTCTCCCTCACCATTTCTTATCTTCTCCAAAGAACAGATACACCCATGAACCCTTGCCCGCCGCCCCTTTTCCCACCGCCATGGGGTGGCGGCGCCACCTTCTTTCAACGCCAAAATCACGCCATATACTCGCCATGACCCCCTCTCTCCAAATCCCCAACCCACACCCTTCGAATCAGCATGAAGCCCGTCAAATCTTAATCCGAATTTAACTCAAAAAGTTCAAAATCATATTCCTTCAAGCTTGGTAGCGTGCGGTGTTTTCTTTCAAAGATTGAGAGCCTGACTCGACGAAATTAATGCCGATTTAGTTGTTCTTGGCAAAGAACAACGGATTTTACATAAGTTTGGTCAAGTTTCTGTCCCCTTCTGGTTTCGAGCATGACTGGGTAAGTTTCTCCTTCCCTTCTGGTTGATTTCTTTTCATTGGTTCATTCCCCTCCTCATCCCTTTTCTTCTGGTTTGAGCAAATGTTTAGTCTAGTTCCAAAAGGTCCGTTTCTGTTCTTTGTTAGCTATTTGAGTTCATTCGTTTCTCCACTTTGCTTTGTGTGTTTCAGTAGCTAATTATCATCATCAGTTAATTACCCAGTTAAGGAATTTAGGGTTTCGATTTAGTTGATTGTGGTTATAAAATTAGTTTAAGATTAACAGTTTAGTTATAATTAATTTTTATGTTCTGATTGGATTAGAATCCATTTTTAGGCTCTTCTTATTGAAATTGGTTGGTTATGGCAGAATAGGCTAATTTTTTGGGTTAATTAACATGAGGTTGGTAATTTCATGGGGGCATCCAGGGTATTTGGGCAATTGGGGGTGGACATGAATGTTGTAGGTTATACTAGAACTGCCTAGAACCTTCTAGAATAGGACTTTAGTTCTAAAATCAGAAAATAGGTGCACTAACTTGAGAAGCAAGTCAATAAATAAGGGACTAGTTGGGTAAACCTAAAATAAAAAAAGGACTAATTGGTAAAGGTCTAAAATCTGATATGCCCTCATTTTGCCTATAAAAGGCATCACCAATGCCTTGAATCACAAGTTGGAAAAACCCCAAAATTCCCCCCAAAACCCTCTCTGCAAGTCTGAGCCTAGAATTTGAATTTCGAATACAAGGAAATTAAAAATCCTCTCTTAGATCTAAGATCCTCCCCCCAAAAAATCCAAAAACAAACAGAAAATACTATAAAAACCAAAAAATATTGTTCTATTGCATTTCTGGATTAATTTTGAGTGTTATTTGTTGGTTTTCATCTCTTATCTCAATTTCTAGTTGCTGAAAGTTTTAGAAGTTCTGCCTGGGTTTAATTTTGGTCAATTTGGGATTTATCCGAGTCTATTTGGTTGACATTGGTGTATGTGTTGTCACATTTCAATTCTGGATTGATTTTGATATTGGTTGTTGGGTTGTGAGCTTGGATCTGAACTGCTGTGTTGCCATTTGCTACTGCTGATTCTTATTCTTCCTCTCCTTGTGATTTAATTCCAGGTACATGTCATGTAATCTCCAAGTATGGACATGAAATGAAATGAAGTGCATTGTTTTTCGTTTCTGTTGAAGTCACATGTTTATTGCAACTAGATTCAGGATTTTATTGAATCTGCATTTGTATATTATATTGGATTGTGTGGATTGTACTTACTATGGACTATTGAACTCATGAATTGCCCTTCTGTTTTATTCTATTTCAGCAGTTTAAGGTTCGAATAGTTTGATATCCTGTAATTAATAGATAACTTTGAGCTTGTTTACTAGTATTTATATTCCGCCTCAGGATAGTCGTCAGCATGAATGTTGTTGAAGGGCTTGGGTTCAATTAATGAATTCATGGCTTTATAAACTCAAAAACCAAAGATGTCGTGTGTTATCTGTTATCAATGAACTCAACATGAATTTCGAGAGTTATCCGATATGCTACAGGTGCTCAAATGCATTGTTTCCTTTGTTAGGCAAGTTCAGCAGTTTTTTTTAGATAATTAGTCTATAGCAGTTTTTTTTTGAGTCAAAAATACATGCCAAATAAAAACGAATTGAATCAGTTAATCAGTGTAAAACATAAATCATTACTTGAAACTGTTAATCAACTCCATCTTCTACATTGAGTGCATGTTTGCCATTGTAATTTGTGTTGTGAGTACCCCTTTGGGCTTAATTTCATTCGAAGCCCATTTATATTTCCATATTGCATCCAAGGCTGGACTGTACCTAATCAATAGCCAGACGCTGATTTACTAATGCTGGGCCCAAACGCTTGGCCGCAAAGTCTGGCTACATTGGTTTAACGTTAAGACTTTTAATTCCTTACCTGGCATTTTAACGTTTAAAGTATAGTATAAAATTGGGCTTTCGAGTTAAGTAGCGGGTTCAAATTAAAAGGTTTCCCCTTTTGTTTGAATCCGGACTTGAACTTGAAGCCTGGATTTTACAGCATCAATTAATAAGGCCCCTTTTTAGAGACAATATTAAGTAGAAAATTTTAGTTTGCTTTAGGTTGACCTTTTAATAATAAAAATGAGACGAGCCTCATCAAACCAAATACAAATTGCGGGGCCCTCATTAATTACTTAATATAAAAATACTTAAAGATTCGGGACGAGCCGTTTAGCAAATTTCACGGCCTTCCCCGAAGATAACAACGCGTTAATCTCTTTAGACGCAATTTTAATAAAATTACATTTCTAAATACGGGTGTGCATTTCATGTGACCCAAATCCAAATCCAAAAACGTTGAATAGGAATGTATCGAGGATCCGGGTGCATTTCATGTGACGTGATCCAAAAACATGTTCTTAAACAACGTTCACTTTCTTAAAAATAAAAATAATTTAACAAAAAGCGGTAATTAATTCTAAAATTGCACAAATAGGATAACATGTATTAAAATCAAATACTTTAGCCAAATACGACAGTTGAGCGACCGTGCTAGAACCACGGAACTCGGGAGTGCCTAACACCTTCTCCCGGGTTAACAGAATTCCTTACCCGGATTTTTGGTTCGCGACTGTAATACAGAGTCAACCCTTTCCTCGATTCAGGATTTAAACCGATGACTTGGGACACCATAAATCTCCCAAGTGGCGACTCTGAATCTTAAATAAAAAATGAATTCCGTTTCGATTGTCCTTAAATTGGAAAAAACTCCTTTATTACTATATCTCTTCCCGAGGTGTAGTAAAGGCCGATATTTCTTCAGTAAAAAGAAGGTGTGACAGCTCTGGCGACTCTGCTGGGGAATCATAACTCAGGACTTCGGTTCAGGGTTCAAGAATTCGAGTTAAGTTAAATTGTTTTATTTGGCTTTATTTGGTTTTGATATATGTTCCATGCTTTCCGTGCTAAATGTTTACCGCTTTAATATTTATTGAAATGTATAAATTGTCGCGAATCCCTCCCTCTTTCTGAGTCTTCTACATCATGGAGAAGGGTGCACTTCGTGTAGCTTCTCTTCTGTTAGAGTCTTTTTCCCAAATTTAGAACGAGGTTTGGATAAGTTGCAAAGCCGGGCGAGCTTCTGTATCCCCGGTACGCTGCCTCCCCCTCGGCCCGAGTTGTCCACTTGGGTAAGCCAGGTCTAGACCAATAAACCTAGGATTTAAGCCTAGATGAACAATAAAATCATACCGAACTCCTAATAGGACGTTTATTGGCATCACGTGCATTCTGACTTAGGGGACTCAACACAGGGATTGGGTCCGTCTAAGACAGGTGACCCGAATTAAAATGACCATCCTGATGCATATTATGTGCTAATTGTATTTATTTGCTCGGCTCCTCATGTTGACCAGCTTGTATATCATGAGTGGAAAAATGAAAAATATCAGTGCTAGGATTTAAGAAGTATAACCATTTACTGTGAAAAAACCCAATGCCCAAATAGTACCGAAATACTGCCGGATTTTTGAAAAAAATAATAGAAAAAGGAAAAATAGGAAAAGAGAAAATATTTGAAAATAGGAAGTAAATTGTGGGTAAAAAAATTGTTTGGATTTTGGCCAATCGGCCCGAACTACGCAAGTTTGATTCTCACCACGTGTGGGATACGTAGGCAACCCTTGAC